>JAXRJS010000002.1:900000-955000 GCA_037127375.1 Dione juno
GTGACTAGAGAAACAGTGATGAAGCCTATGCGATTTATTTAATTTCACAAAAGCACGCATTAGTAACCGAAACATATGTAAATATACATCCCCGCTAGTAAAATTTGAAATGAGCATTCGCATTTGAAATGAGTCCCATACGTGCCACAGAATCTCGTATCAGCACCGCCCACGATCAATTATCTTTTAGTTTTATACTAAAATAATAACAGTCCACTTCGAAATATACCTTATCACTGTTGATATCCCGCTGTGGAAAGACACGCCGCTCAATATGTATATCGAATTTAACTCGAAAACGGTGAACGGAGAGTCTTAACACTAGAAACCCTCTCTCTACTCTCCTTTATTCGTGTATTAAACGGAATTCAAATAACATCAAATTACAATTTTTCTTTGTGAATATTGTATATGTTATATATCCATGTTATACACAATGTCAGGTTCCCAGAGAACTTTTCAATCTGCAACCAACTAAGAAAGGACGTAAAGCAAATAAAGCTTCGCCTCTTTTTAACGCGTGTTTATTTTCAATTCAACCGATATCGATTAAGTCTTTCTTTACAATAAAGCCTTGTTTTTGTAGAAAACTGATAGACTTTGCTGTCGTTTGTATTCTTTTTTAATTTATAAAGATAAATGCGGCGTTTAAATCCGATACTGAAACAGTATCTCGGTTTTCAAGCACAAATTGCTCTCGTAATCTCCTTATCTCGCTATATTTATTTAATTGAAGATACATTTTTTTTAATTTAATGAGAAATTACTGTACTTTTTCATTTTGAAATTTAATAACAATCTTACTTTATGGAATAGTTATTGTTAAAGAGGTCGCAAGTTCATATCCGACATCAAACACTAGAAAATTTAAAACAATTTTCCCTAATTCATTATAAGATAACAATTCTATGTCTTTAAGACCTGATACACGTACATATATTGAAATTAAAAAAAAAAACAAAATTGTACGTAGCGTTGTGTTAAGATTATAGATAATATATGTAGATATATATGTACTCATTATTCCGGCTTAAACGTCGAACGGAAACGATGAAGATAAATACATCCTAAAACCGACACAGCACTATGATGTGTATGATGTTTGTATATTGTATGTGAACTTCAACTGCAAAGTACTCCTATTAGTTGTAGCGCCATGTCAAGCCTATAGGCTATAAGCCTTGCGCAATAAATGGACTATTCACCATAAAAAAAATTCAATTCGAACAAGTAGTTCCTGAGATGAGCACGTTCAATCAAGCAAACAATTTTAATTCTCACAAAAATATTTCGGTACTTTTGTTTAATATTATGACATTTGAATGTTGTGTTTCTTTTTATAAATCCCTTTTTAAAAATAATTAAAAATGAACAACGTATTGTAACTGTATTTAAATACGTTGATAAACTCGTAGAGTTAAGGAGAGTGTTCAATGTATACTTTTGTTGCAGTGGTTGTCCAGGCATGTGAACCAGGCCAAATCCAGAATGGATGCAAGATATTTGGCACGGCGTGCACCTGTGGGAACGGCTGCAAGACGGAGTACATATACCGTACAAGAAGAGCCTGCCTCAACGCTTTAAGGGTACGCATTAGTAAATTATACTAAGAATATTGATATTATATATATATATATATATATATATATATATATATATATATATATATATATATATATATATATATATATATATATATATATATATATATATGGCTGGCTAAGCGTGGCCGCTTTAGTGCCTCAGTAGTACACTAATAGTGTTATGAAATAGTTATTAGAGGGACCGAATGGGGACAAATCACCAACTGCAGTGTATTGCCCATGACATATATACGACTTTATATATATATATAGATATATATATATATATATATATATATATATATATATATATACCACAATCTATGTACCCGAAGTAGCTTTGACCGCATATAATATATCGAAACGATTAACGTGATATCATTGATATCATATTACTTCCTATAGCCTAAAGCTATATAGCTAAGTAATTGAAATATGAAAATTTGATACAACGAGTCACTTCAAACTATAATTGGGCATTATACGAATAAATTATTCTAAGAATTACTCAAATAAAATATTATTCGCAACATACATATTTATTCGTGATAATTCACGAAGTAATTTTTTTCGTCAGAATTAATTTATTCGTGATTTCTTTTTTGTCATTTTAAGTATTTTTTTAAAACTCTACTAAATTATTGCAAAACTAATGTAATAATTAAATATTCACCCTTAATTTATTGATATTTCTTTTAATATTTTAGACCTAGCTAGCTAAAAACGACCCATATTAAAATACAATACGCCATTAACTTCATCTACATATATGGTACTTATCCTGTCTTAGGCCGCCATTATAGACTTACTTATGTCAAATGTCAGTTGAACAAAGATCAGTACAGATACTATTGTTAATTATTATTATTATAATATATAGATTATATAGATCATGATTATTATTATAATTTTTTTATTCGTAAATTTTTATAGAAACAAATTAATTACTCACAAGTTAATTGTCATCGTTTATATTTTAGCCAACAAGAGCGTAAGAGGTTGAATATTTTTGATTATTATTATAATAGATATGTCATTTTGAAATTTGCAGTTGAAATATTTCGAACGTGCATATTAAATATTAACAAGATTATAGATTATGAAATTAAGTTGAATCCGTTTAAAATTAGTCGAATTTAGAGATTTATTGTTATTCTAAATTCAAATTAGATAGAGAGAACGTAGAGAAAATACTCTATGTTTATCTTTCCGTTTGTCAAGTGCCTATTAAAATTCAACTCAGAAGGGAATTGAACTACCGTCCTTCTAAATTTCCTATAAAGCCGATTTGAGATACTATGAAATTTGGCAAGTAACTATTCCCTTTTACATCGCGGCATAGTTGACAAGTGTTTGATCACGACACGCGATAGGTGCGGGTTCGATTGCTGTTCAAGCTTAAATTGTTTCGAATTAATGTTAAAATAAATTAAAATGAAAGTCAAATTCAAATCACGTCATATTTTATTACAACGGAAAACAAAAAAAGTTTTGTGTCTACGCGTTTTTCACGAATGGAAATCGAACCTGTTCCCATCCAGTGTCTATATCAGAAACTGTCTTGCTCCATGACGTTAACAGCACATCAATGCCGTCAAGGTCATAATTGCATTGTGCCTAGATGTCAAGATCGATAAGACGAAGACGAAGCTCTCATATGATAGCTAAAATCATTAAATCGCCGGATGCTGTATAAATGCCTGACCCAGTTACTGAGTACGCGGCACCAGCACCACTTGTACCAATCAAATGTAACTCTTAATAAACTACTGTAGTACCTACTTTGCTTGTCTTTTGTTTAAAAAACATATATGAATCTTTAAGAATTTATTTAAATTGAGAATTTTAAAACAATCACCTCCAGGGTCATCAGGGTAGGCTGAAGGCACCTGGTGTTAGGACAAAACTTGCACGCCGCGGCGTTGAGTTACGCCGTTGCGTACGCTGTCTAGGTTAGGCTTAGGTTACTATATATTTAAATATGTTAATTTTAAATGATTGTCTCTGTTTACTTGAAAAAAGTTCGAAAGCTCGGCTACGAAATATTTTAGCCGTTCCGTGACACAGACGACCAACGCACTTTATTTTTAGTTTTTTTTTGTGTACATAATATAAGCTCCACTCAAAGCTTTTATGAACTTTCCAACGGAAATGAATATTGAATTTTATACACAAAGAGTTTCTATTTTAGTAGAAGGTAGTTAGCGTTTTATAATTTATGGTGCTGTTGACATTTATAATTATTGTTATAATGAAGTAGTGTTCTCTCTGGAGTGTCTTGTCACTGAGTTCCTTTAGTTTACCTTTCTTTATACGGGAAATAGCTTGAAGCTATTTTGTCTATATCTGTACATAGACAACGGTGTCATTGTATACAGATAAATAATAGGTAATATATATTAATATTCCTATTTTTCGCCAGTTACTGTCAAATCGCCGATGAATATATATATCTCGATTGGGAATCGAACTGACAACCGTCGTGTTCATACAGACACACACTATCTATGAATCTATCTACTAGTAATATAATAATATAATCCATATAGATACGCCAGTCTACAGTCTAATTGTATAGAAGCACTAAATGCAATATTCTATGAAGTTGAAATCGAAGCTTTCGGTGTTTAGTGGTACGGGGAATTGATACTCGTGTTGGTTTAAGCTTCAACAATTCATAGCAATTTCCCAAGAATATTCCGTCCCTAGAGACGACTGTTTTAGTATTTTAGTACGAGCATATCGATAATTGTATTTGCCTTATCCATTTAACATTTAGTACAATATAATCTTTTATATATATCAGCTCTAGACCTGCTGTTTTGTACTATTATGTATACTAATATAATTTATGCGATTTTGTTCAAATTGTATACATAATTAAGATTCACTTGTGAGTAATTGAAATCGATATGTTTAAGTGTTTTTTTCTTATGGAGATTGCATTGAACATTAGCATATATATGTCTATAATATATGTTGGTGTAGGCTTTAAAGTATTACAATGATAACAATTTTTATATACTATTCAATCAAAGTGACACTTTGTTTTTTTTTTAATTAAAATACTAAACTACTACCACAGTGTCCTCGAAATCATGTTTACTAAACATAAATACTCTAAAGAGATTATCTAACTAACTTTAAGCAAACAAACATATAGTTTCGCCTATTTTTTATCTAATATATATATATATATTTTTTTAAAACATGTCTATATATAAACATTGACCGTAAATATTGCATAATAGGTACATATTTCACAGAACGAAGCTCCAACGTGTGCTCGCGGTTACCCTGCGTTAGGGGTACATGTACCCAGACGGTGCAGGATCCTGGTTTCGCGTGCAAATGCGAGGGTACCGGATTCTATGGACAGCGTTGTGAGAAAGGTGACTTTTATATGTAAAATATATATTATAAACACTTTTAGTTAGTTTTTTGACATTGGACAATTTAGATTCGATCTAATCTAGATCGTAATTAAACAAATTTTTGATTTCTTAGTTTAGATAGATTAAGTAATTAAAAGTTTGTTTAATAACTATTTCACTGAGTGGAATCGATATAATATACAAATAACATAATTGTGGCGTAATTCAGACAAGTGTTGACTTAAGTACTTGTGCTCCCAACATCGAAACGACAAGCGTCATGCCCCTTATATAGCCTTTGTCGACTTTCTTAGTTATTTTTTTCCCGGCCGGTGTCGCTGTCAAGGCCATTTGCGGTCAACAGAATAAAGGCATTACGAAAAAAATACTTATTTAAATTTGGACGTTCAACCAAACATGCTCTTCAGCTTTATAATATTACTTAAATTTACCTATAACAGAAGAATGTACTGACATAATAGTTTTATTTATCTATGCTTTTTTTTATTTCCAGCCTGTCCTGCCATAGCAGTGCGCGGCCTGGTGTTCCCACACGAATGCATCGTGATTTAAATATCAATTGTTATTTATTGAGGGTAGCTAGGTCACCCACTATGCAATTAGTGTAAGCTGTAATACATTGTACCTATAATTTTATTAAAATGAAATATTTAATATCAAATAAATAAATACAAGCATTCTTTAAAAAAAATTGTTTCATTTCTTAGTTAATCTTAAATTGATGTTATTCTTCCAGATATATATATATATATATATATATATATATATATATATATATATATATATATATATATATATATATATATATATATATATATCTATATGTATATAACTACATTCTTTTATCATTCTAATAAATTTTTTTAACTGTCAAACGTTTTATAAACAAAATAGTATTCTTTTTATTTTTATCCACACCAAGGACAGAAAAGTACTTAAATGAAAAATAAAATAAAATAAAATACCGAAACTGATTTTTACGACCGAAACCGAAACCAAAAACAAAATTCGGCAACGGTCTCAGTTTCGGCCGACACCGAACACGATATCGAAACTTCCTTAGAAGTTATTGTTCTTTATATCACAGTTCAAAACGCGTTCAATAGCAACTTATATACTTTTTTAAGTTATTACCTAATATCATAATTGTTATTAGTAGGTATTTAATATTGAAGTGGCACACAAAACTTATAAAATGGATATCTAGGTATATAATGGTACCTTTATAAATACCTACTCATTTCATTAAAAAGCGAGCTACTCGTAATTTGCCAAAAGAAACAATTATTTAACTGTATTGATTATGTTGCTAATAATTATTAAATTCAACGTTGGAGCACTAAATCCTTTATATTATCACCACTAATGCACTATAATAAGTATCAAGTGCCTAACTAATAAAAATACTTAAAGAAAAGATATAAAAAATTGAATACTGTGGGATTTGACACCCGTGCCTCATGGAAACAGCCCAAGCGCTTTGACCACTACGCCATACGTTCTTCCTCACGTTAATGAAATTCTTATATGATTTTTACAACTTATTACTCTGTAGGGACATATTTTAAAAATTTCCGCTGTTCAAAGATTATTGCAAAGAACAACCATTTGGCAAAACAGAATTTTATTTTTATTAAATATATAAATGATTTTTAAACTGTTAACCCACAGCAAGGATAGAAAGAATTTTAAATGATAACATATAAATATTTTAACGCAGCGGACTTTTGTGTCCATGAGGCACGGGTTCCAATCCCAGGATACTTTAAAAATCATTAGAGTATACCTAACTAATGCTTGTTTACGTATAGTATTAGCGAATGAGTTAATGTAACCACAAAATATTAGGTAGTTATGTTAAAGTAATTAAATAATTTTTCAATGTTTACTACATACTCTAACTCATACTATATCACAAGATAAAACTAACCTAAATTAAAACAAAACGCACGAATACTTATAAAAACGAAACGCATTGCGAACACAAACAAGTCACGACATGGAATTAGGAATTTGCCGCACCGATCATGACCGACTACAACGCGGCAACTCTCGAATGCAGTTACCTGAATCAGAAACCGAAACTAAACCGAAACTCATTTTTTTGCCGAAACTCAACCGAAACCGAAACCGAAACCGAACTTTCGGTCGGACACTAAATGAAACAGATAAAAATGAGAGGGAACCTAGTGTTAAGACATTAGGTTCCCTCTGCCTACCCTGCCACTTTTAGCACTTAGACACTATATGCTGTGACTACGATACTCGATTTCCTTTCATGCTTTCGATTTTTCATTCGAATATAATACAATTTTTTTAATGTTTAAAAAATTGTTTATATTTAAAAAATCACTATATCTTTATATTATAATATATTTTATTAATTAATTTTTTTTTAAATACGAAGCTTTTTATAAGCTAGACGGTAAGCTTGACGATAAGATAGACGGCAGGCAATTTTTGGATTAAACTGGCTAACTAAAAATGTATTGTATAATATGATATGGGTATTCAAATCATTATCGATGTTGAGCTTGATTCTAATGTAAGATCAGAATAATGTTTGTGTCACATAAAATGGTTGCATAGAGAAATCATTTGATCACAGAACTTTTAAGTGTAATTGTAAGCTTGTAATTACAGTGGAGGAGCTTTCATTTTAAGACTAGATGTTCTTACCCTTATTGACTTTTGCTCTGACAACAGTCTGCTACAGCATAATCACATTGTCGTCACTAGCCTTAAGATTTTCGACTTAGTTCTGTCTAATAATTCGCTCTGTAAAGCTAGTAATGCAATAGATATCCTTTGTAAAGTCGACTCACTGCATCCATCTTTACTTATCGAATTTCCATTTGTTTATTCTATCTTATAACAATGTTAGAAAGCACTGAAATTTCTACAAGTCAGATTTTGATGGAATTAATAATTGTTTAAAACATATTCACTGAAATTTTGAATTTTATTTTATTGGCTAGTATGGTGAACAAATTTCACGATATTATGAAAATATGTATAGAAATATTTTTACTAATGTCTAAAACTAACGTGCCACGAGCATCCTCCCTGATTTAATAAAGACTTAGATTAATAAAAACTTGATTAACTTGACTAGATTTCATGATAAATGTTTTTTTTTAAAGATATTTCATATATTTAGGAAGAATAGATGTAAACTATTCCTTAAACTATAAAAAAAAACATTGTGTTGACCTTACATATCTTTAGTACGAATATATATTAAGTACAGGAAATAAATTAAAAAAAAAACCAAAAATACTCGTAGCCATTATATAGTACGTACAAAGACTAAATTGCACAAGACGGTGTTGACATTTGTAATATACCTACCTCGGCGGACACAGACACAAAATTTTCGTCGTTTTTTTTTTTTATTAATTAAATCTGATAATAGGTAGATCTACTCAACGTGCTGCTCATATAAGACAGTCAAGTTTAAGTAAAACAAATGAAATTATTTTTTCGTAATTGACAAAAATGCTTTTGACCTCAAATGGTATTTACAGCGTCACAGGGCGGGGGTGACTCGTCCCCAGAAAACAAATGAAAGGACCGCCTAAATATATATAGGCCCAGATAGCCTAAAAGATACTCGGATGAATATTCATTCATTTGCTCCTAAGAGTTGAAGAGTTCCTTTACTCTATCAGGATCTTCTGATCAGAACTGGTTAAGTTCTGATCAGAAAATCCTGATACTACCCTTGAAACTTGAAGTACATCTTTTCCAATAATATAATAATCATCGTAATCGGTTGCCGTGTTATTGTGGTATTCGTTCATTTGTCGCGCACACATTTAAAGCTAATTTCAAAACTTGCAAGGTGTTCTGATGGAAGTTGTAGTCAAAACTGGATCTAAATTGTGGTCCCACATGGGAAGAACCAGTTTTCAAATAAAAAAAGAATTATAAAAATTGGTATACTCAGTTGAAACTTCTGAGCCTTAAGTATCAAACATAAAAAATACAGAATAGAGAACCTTCTCCTTTTTTTTGTCAGTAAAAAAGATCCATTGACATAGCTGGTATAGAATTTTTTTGTGTCTAAGCTACGAATAATTATTCAAAAATATATAATTATTATAGTTTTATTAAAAAATTTCTTTTGTTTCCTTGAATACGATGTGGCATACATATTTATAAACAAAACCTTTTTAATGACATGAAATACTTAATTGTCCTAACAAGCAAAGAATGATTCGATATAAATAATTAACAAATACGTTTCTTTACCGCCATCTACATTTATATTATGTGAGTTTTTAAATTATCCACATAAATAGATGGCGGTAGCAATCTATACAGATAATTATTATACTTTTATACTTAAAAATAATTGTTTCTAGAAAATATTTTTATTTAAAACATCACAAAATTATTGTTTTAATTTTTATTTATCAAATTTACTGTCAAATATTAATATAAAATAAATATATATTAAAACCAATACTTTATTGATTTTTTTAATAATATACTCACTGTTTTAAGTTATTATATTTTAGTAGCTTGTGGAATAACAGAACTAAATTAGTTACGAAATCAAATGTCACGATTACTTTTTTTAATACGTTATATTATCTGTACTTTTAAGTTTCAAGTTTACTTATCTATGACTATTATTATTCGCTGACGAGGACGGCGGCGTATGTTTCAAATTTGTTCGACCTTTTCTCTTCTAAATACCTAATACCTACTCATAACATAGCAACTCCTGCAAGATAAACAAGTAAGTTAGTTTACCTTTCTATTGTTAACAAATAACTTAAATATTATATTATTTACAAAATCAAATACGTAATACGAGTTCATTGAACACTGTCAAAAACTCTTATAAACAAAGTTTTGATGAAAACAAAAGAATCGCCACTTGTTATTTAAATATTGACAGTAGTTTAAATTATATTATTTTATATTTAGTAATAATATTTGCAATAAAAAAATAATGCATATTTCCAGTATTAAGTAACAAATCATGTAAAAACATATTGAATTAATGCTTATTATATAAAATGAATTATATATATTGTAATAATTATAATCAACATTACAATTATGACATAGCAATGTTTGAATGTATATGTTACATATATATATATATGTAAACATTGAATAAAATTTACAAACATCGATGTCAATGGTGTTATTATTTGTACTTGATACTTTGTTCAACAATCAAACCAAAAATGTGCTGTGTAAGAACTCTTCAGCTTTGTTATGAGTAACTTTAAACCACCTTGAAACAATTATACGAAATTACAAGTAGTTTGAGTAAGTAACACTATTTTATGTAATAAATAAAGTAAAATTAAGTTTTTTTAATTGTGTTATTAAGATATATGTTTTGTATGTTGTAATTTTACTATGAAATATATTATTACAATATGGATTGAATTTTGTAATAGATTATCTACTAGTTTCAAGATTTTATTAATAAAGTGATCTTGTAAAAATAAATAATTTGAATAAATATAGAAATTGCTCAACAAATGAGCTAGAAATTAGCTGAAATAAAAATGAGCAGAAAGAATGTTCAAGAAGAACATGATGCATAAAGAATGTTCAAGTTCTGATAATGAATTAGATCCACAAAAAGTAGATAGCTCAGGGTCAGATAATATAAGAAACAAAATCTTAAAAATAGGGGCACCAATTCTAACACCATATTTGACATTGTACTTAAATCAGGCAATGTCCTCATGAAATGGTGTATATCGGAAATAATAATACTGTACAAGAAAGGAAATCCAGAGGATAATGGAAACTATAGATCAATAAGCTTGTTGTCCAGTATATACAAGCTTTATACTTCTGTAGTGTTGGACTGTATAACACCACAAATAGATGAAAGATAACTAATTAAACAGGCAGGATTTTGCTCTGGCTTTTCATTTTTGTCCACATACACATTAGAGTACATACTGGAAAAATATAAGGCATGCAACCACCCGCTTTTGACAGTATATATCACAACTTAATCTGGAAAATACTCCACTCATGTGGAATAAATAGAACATACATAAAGAACCTATACTCACATAGTGCCAGTAGACTAAAACTCGAAAACAAAGGAAAATATATAACAATAGTAAACTATATGAGACATGGAAATTCCCTATAACTAAAACTATTTATAACAGTGCTAGAGGAAATATTTAAACATATCATTTGGAGAAATAGGGGAGGGAATTCATGGCCACTTTCTAATTTGCCTCAGATTTGCCGACAATATGGTCATCTTAGCAGAATCAGCTACAGAGATAAAGATATCTATAGATAAAGAGAGTAAGAAAGTGGGACTGCACACGAATGTAAACAAAATTTATGATAAACTGGAATCATGAGACCAGACTGACAGACAGGTCTAAAGGTATAGGTAAATGAATACCTATACCTTGGAAAACAAATATCATTCAACCAATAGTCGTTACTATTGTTAATTGAACAGGAGATGGATAAGGATAGATAACACATGGAAAAAATTTATGTGTGAAAAGGAAATATTAAAGGAAGATTTTAACCTAAAACTTAAAAAAATTGTAATGGCCACCTGCATTTTACCAAGCTTAGCATATGGTAGCCAAACTTTCTACATGCCAACGTTTCATGGAAAGGAGCATATTAAAACTGACAAGAAACAAAAGATAAAAATTGACGAAACTTACAGACACCCTTAAAAATGCTTTAGGTCTCAGATGGACATGGGCCCGTCATTATGTCAAGGTACAAAGAGAGGAAGTGGGCTTTTAAGGTAACAAATTGGCCTGGATCCATAGGGAAACGAAAAAGTGACAGAGCACTAAAACACTAGATTGATGACTAAATTAAAACTGCTGGAACCAGCTGGATGAACGTGGCTCAAAATACGAAGCTATGGCATGCCATATGACCTCCAGCCTATGGGCTGGAGGAGGTGGAGTACCCGCGCAGGGGTCTGTACCTTAAAACCAACAAATGAACAAGGCATTCATCCAACTACTAACAGTACTAATTAACATTTGAAGTGTAACTTAATTAATTATAGAAATAAATAAGCTTTATTACTATTATTATATGTCATAATACAAATTTACACATTTATATTAGTTTTAGATTCTTTTCCAAGCTATAATCTGTAAATAGTGTAGGTCTTATTTTAAATATCATGTGCTGAATGCCAGACTCAACACCACCTTTTTTTGTCTTGTACCTACATGGGGAGAGGAAAATAATTCATCAAAATAATCAAACATTCATTCAGGTGCGAATGGTACCTATAACTTTGGCATTTACATCCAAATGCATTGCTACTGCACCACAGCAGTCTCTGGCTGTGGATAACATGTCCATGTACTTATTATCTAAGTTAAAAAAAAAAAACAAATTTGTGATCTTGCTTTATCCAAAAAGGTTTCATGGAAATATATGTTTTGAATAGATTTTAATCTAAAATTTCCTAACAGCATGGCGTGGACTAAATATCAGAAGTTCCTAGCGGTTATGATGGTGATAACAGGTTCAATAAATAGCTTAAGTACAAAATGGGCAGATACTATGGATGCCAAAGGCTCCGATGGTATTGTGAGAAAGTTTGGACATCCATTTTTGCAGGTGAGGTGATTTTTTTATTTTATATATAATCAATTGTATATAGTAAACATTTTTTACGTATAAAAAAATAAAAAGCTGCTTAGTTGTGTGTCACATAGTTTCTTCCAGTGCTTGTATGTTTAAAAAAAATACCTAAGAAAACATTAAATAGTAAATCTTATATTTATATACTAATTTCTATATCCACATAACTTTCAACAGTGTGTAATGATTTTATGTACCAATGTGTTTGTCAAAAAAAAGGATAGTTGTATTGTATATATTGTTTTAATTTTATTTTATATTACAATTAGTTTCAGTTTACAAAACAATGATGGTCAATCTTCAAATATACTACTTACTGTATATAAATAATTATATTACAAATATTTTTTTTGAGATTAGGCGCCATATCAAATATTTTCTATTAATGACATTGCCATATAGGAATAAAACTTTATTTAAAAATACTTATATAATCTCCATTTTTAGGCAGCAGCAATGTTCATAGGGGAAATGTTTTGTCTACTAACTTTCAAATTTATATATTGGTGGGACAGAACTGGCGAAAATACTTTAATTCAAGGCAATCAGAACTTTAATCCGTTTATTTTGATGCCCGCAGCCATGTTTGATTTGGTATGTATATGTACTGGAATATATAGTTTACTTCACTAAGACACCACATTGCGTTAATCATTTTAGAATAAGCCACTGAAAATTGTCATACATAGCTCTTAATTATAATTTTCATTACACAAAGACAAAGCTGTGTGTAATATAAATTATTATTTTATTTTTGTATAGTGTGAGAATTAAGCAAAGAGATTGCTTTAAACAATATGGTATTATTATATGTTTTGACTAATGCTATATTATATTAATTTGTGTAATGTTTTCAATTTTATGTTTAATAAAATACATTTGTATTTGAATGTAGTATTTTAACTTCTAAATAAGTTTTTTTTATGGAAAACTCTACTGTTATGAAATTTTTTTTATATATTATATATTTTTTCCAGATTGGTACATCCATAATGTATATAGGATTAACATTGACGTATGTGACAAGTTTCCAGATGTTCAGGGGTTCGATTATAGTGTTTGTGGCAGTTTTGTCCACAACATTTTTGGACAGGAAGATTATTAGACGCGAATGGGTCGGAATTAGTAAGTATTCTATGATTATCTTCTCTTTAAGCATAACTTTTAATTTGCACTTAAAAAAAAATATTTATAGTAAATTTGGACAGACCAATTGTAGTTACAAACCATCATAATTTTTCCATATATATATATAATATGTGTTGATAAAGAATGCATGACTTAGTGGTCGGAGTGCTCGAGAAGGTTATCTATAATGAGGCGCGGGTTCAAATCTCACTGCGTTAAATTTCTTGTACATATTTCCTTTTGAGTGCTTTTATTTTCACATTGCTTTTGCATGAAGCTCTACTTCACATTTGGCTCTGACATGGCACATCATTTCTTGAAGAGTAGATCTTACTGTCAATAGAGTTGTTACTACAATATTCATCTTCACATATTATCACAATATTAGTGACCTTGATAATACAATATATTTCTCAATCAAATCAAATGGATAATTCGTTTTATGTTTGTTTAAATGTTGTTAATATCCTTGTTCAAGTGATAGTTAATTCATTTATATATATATATATATATATATATATATATATATATATATATATATATATATATATATATATATATATATATATATATATATATATATATATATATATATATATATTACAATGCAAATGAAAATCGGGCAATATCTAGGAAATATAATATGTTTTTTTAAACAAATGAGTTCATAATTATCGTTTTATTTTTGTTTAAATGTTGTTAATATCCTTGTTCAAGTGATAGTTAATTCATTTATATATATATATATATATATATATATATATATATATATATATATATATATATATATATATATATATATATATATATATATATATATATATATATATATATATATAAATATGCAAATGAAATTTCGGGCAACAGCTAGTAAATATAATATGTTTTTTTAAACAAAATGAGTTCATAACTATCGTAATTTAATTTAATCATGATGACGTCACACACACTCACATTTTTCTGCTATGCTAATATTTTATTACAATATGACTCATACTTTGAACAATGTTATTTGATTATGCTCAATTTACAATAATGTAGGTACGATAAGTTAGTAAGGGAAGTTGGTTACAACAAAAAAAAAATTAAATTCCGTTCTGTTTGGTTTCGTTTGATGTAGTAGTAATAGTGTAGGCAGAGAGGAGGTAGGGTTCTACCTCCTGTGTCCTCCTCCTCCTCCTAGCGTTAACACACTCTGTGCCCTCGTGTCAGGCAATTTTCAAGACTATGCGTGTTGTGGGAGTGGCGGATTTTGACGCCGTGCAACCACAACTATTCATGAACTTGTTTTTGAAATATTATTCCTTTTCTGAATTTGTGGGAGGGAATATTGTGTCGGTAGAATATCTTAGACTCAAAGTCAAGTACATTGTTCCTGCAGAAATGGCAAAATGATAATTTTTTGCTTATAATTTACAATTGCGTTGGGTATTTTAAATATTTATTTATTAAATATCTATTTATTCAGGCCACTTTCCGCCCATCTCGAAAATGTTGTATAACTGAACTCAATGCCGCTCTTTATTCCAGTCTTGGAAGACAATATTTGAACATAGAGAGATGCTTATGGGTTCAATTCCCATTCAAAGTAATACATTTTCAGTTGCAACTGCACTGGTACAAAGTGTAACGCTGTCTTATCTACACCTGTGTTATGTATACATATATATATATATATATATATATATATATATATATATATATATATATATATATATATATATATATATATATATATATATATATATATATATATATATATATATATATATATATATATATATATATATATATATATATATATATATATATATATATATATATATATATATATATATATATAACAGCTATATATTTATATGTATTTACCATTTTGTTTTTCAGTAAACGTTCTAATAGGCCTTACTATTGTGGGTGTAACGGACGCCTTGTACAAATCTGAAGCGTCCAAAGGACCCAACAGCGTAATCACTGGGGATCTCCTTATCATTGTGGCGCAAGTGATATCTGCATGCCAGATGGTTTATGAAGAGAAATATGTTGCTGGTAAGATTGTCAAGTTATTTTTTTTGCTTATATCACATATTGTCATGGTCCGTATGTGCGTATATTTATTTAGGTACATCACTATATAGAAAAAGGAAAGATCTACAGTAGACTAGTTATATATATATATATATATATATATATATATATATATATATATATATATATATATATATATACCTATACATATACATATATTATTATTATAATTAAATTGATTAAATAATTCAAGTATAAATATACAAACAACTACAAAATATATATAACATTTAACGGATACAGAATTAATCAAGTAATTTTTTCAACTTCAAATGAAACCTCTAGATATAATATCATGCCGTTCAGATCCAGATTGCCCTTCGTACAGCTCTCTTGTTATTTCTACCCAATTAGGATTAGTGGTCCAAGTTATAAAAAGATCAGGACTACCATACTTTTATACATAACTAAATGCATCTTGTGTTCGCTTATATCTTGGGCTTCCTCTAAAACTGGATGGGGGAGTAACTGAACGTACCTAAACTATCAATATTTCCTTTTACTGGCGAAGTAAATATTGTCTATGGCTTCAAGTTGTTTTTGACTATTTCTTATAAATTATAATCACTTAGTTTCAATTTTCAATAAATACATTTCCACCCAAAATTGATTTGAGTTTTTTTTTTTGCTAACGGTGTAAATTATTATAACACTATGATCTTATTATAAGTCTGTAGCAGTAAAATTCTTAAGTCGATTTTTTTTTATTCGACTCTTCTGATTGTTGTTCAGAATGAAATAAATATATTAAAATTATAGCCGTCTTCTCCACGATAAAATGTAAGTGGATATTAAAGGTCAATGACACGATAGGTGAGTCTCAATTATTCTTCGAAGATCTGTACGCAAAAAAAAATGACCAATATCTCTCTTTTGACACCTCTTGATCAACTATCTCTACAGCTACATCAATTGGTGAAGGCTTATTATACCGACCTTTATGATCGGAAATTGGTTTATAGTCTGCATTGATTACTAGTTGTCAATTATCTATGGTTTCGAGTACAATAGATTATAAAATAGATTTAATGTCAGAAATTTAATGTTAAGAGATTATGTTATGGGATTTTTATTTAAATTATTATTATAGGACTATACATAATATAACTGTAAAAAATTTGAAGGAACTTTGAGGTAACAACAGGCTTCAAAGTTGGCATAAAGTTTCCCTCAGATACAATATTTGTACTGGATGAAGTTAGCTGAAAGCGTTGTTCTAAGACCTTACAGCGTTCAAGAATGATTTTGTTTGAACGTTTCTTCCATCTAGCAGAGATATCAAAGGTTCGGGAGGTTCAAGTAAAGGTGTTAAACGGATTTTACCTCTTGAACAGCATACTCCAACAGATTCACCAACCCACTTTAATGCATTGCAGTAATTGGACCTTAGTCATTGGACCCACGTCGGATTCCTGTTTGCACCTTATTTGTATAGACGGATCGTAGGAGAAACCACTATACAATTTCGATTGCCAACGGAAATGTCGTCTCTGAGTTTGTCTATTCCTATCAGCATTTAATCGTTGCTGGTGTTCATAATCAGATTCTATTTGTCTATGGACGGTATGCCAGTGGCGATCCAAATACAGTCGTTTTTTCTTTAACTTATAGTATCTATTTCTAGCAGCAGCTCCACATTCATCGCGTCTGAATGTAGATAGAATAATCGCTGAAGAGCGTGATGTTAAATAGAGGTACCTCTTTTTTTGGGATCAGTACCCATGACGTGGGTTCGGAATGGCCTGTAAAAAAATTAATTGCTTTTCAAGTTAACAACCTGCCGGCCTGTAAAATAATGAATGTCTCATAGGAACTAATTGATTTATAGAAGCACTGTTTTATATACTAGATTAATAGAAGAGATACTTACATATTCTTAATTAAAACTATAAAGACTCAAAATTTTTAATATATGCATTTTTTTTTTATTAAATTTTAAACATACTTATTTTAAACAAATTCTCATACTACACTTATTTTTAAACAAGTGTTAGTAAATCTATAGAGAATTGTTTTATTACAGCATAAACTTAGCTCAGTTTCAATTGTAATAACATCAATAATAAATGTGCAACTGTTTATCTTCAATGTAGCTTTGTAAATTATTGTTAGTTTATGATTGCATTTCAAATGTCAGGTCAATATATATATATATATATATATATATATATATATATATATATATATATATATATATATATATATATATATATATATATATATATATATATATATATATATATATATATATATATATATATTTTGTTCAACGAATACGTGGGTTTAACTGTCTAGATCGCTCTAAATATTACCAAGAGCGGGTTGGAGTCCTGTTTCATTTCAAATTTTTATACGTTTCCAAATATATTTCTATGCAATAAATGTGGGTGAATAAAACTATGAAAATATTTAAAATAGTGCAAAATAAATGAATTAGTATGTAAATATACCTTTTTAAATGAATGCCATATCCGTCTGCCTATTCTGTCATATGAGGCATTCCAACATATTTTTGAAACATTGCATTTTGACTGACTGAATGAAAATTGCAGCATGGCGACCTTCTCTCGGCGAAGAAGGAAAAAAATTATATACCAAAAATTGTAGTCGGCGACGTTTTTCAAATAAATAGAAATTCAAAATATTGTTCTAGCCCATACCCTTCAAGAAATGGCCTAATTTCAAGGCATTTACGTCTATATAAGATATATTTTGGACGATATGAGCTCCGTAATAGCTATACATTATCTATCAGTTGGTAACGGATGCGTTATATATTAGTACAGCTCTTATCAAACCAATTTAATAAATTGAACCGACCTCGGCATATGCATTGGTTGTTTCTACTTGCATTTCACGTTTACATATGTTTAATTTTTAGCTTCACGTTTAGCTATACGGGATATAGCAGGATAGGCAGGGGGGGGGGCTTAGTGTTAGTACACTCCGTATCCCGCTTCTCGCCTTTCGTGACATTTTTATTTTTATTGAATATCCGACAGTACCTAAGATACGGAATGGTCGTCAGTTCGATTCCCATTGAATGGAATGTATTAATTTCAATTCTTTGATGTCCACCACTGAACTCACTTGTGAACAACTTTATAGATAATGATATAGTCCATCGTGTTATTTGTTAATTAACTTAAATGACATGCGAGGTTGCGTAGAGATTTACCACTGTATATAGTTTTGTGAGACCTGTGTAACCTGTGGAACCGCTTTATCTTTACCGTGCTTTATTTGGTGCCTTTGACCGTTCGTGAGCCTCCAAATGGCTCATACATAAATACAATGTTTAACTGGACTGTTTCATATATATATATATATATATATATATATATATATATATATATATATATATATATATATATATATATATATATATATATATATATATATATATATATATATATATATATATGTGTGTGTGTATGTATGTTTTGTGGCGGGGCTCAACGCGGCGCCTTGTCTCAAGAATTGGGCGGAACGGAGTGTTTAAACACTTACTTTTCTGTATCTAGCTTGCTATATTGCGAAGCAAAGCGAGAATCTATTTATTATATCAATATTCAAGCGATTGATAATGCTTATATAATATATTATATGTATAAATCGGCCATTTGATTTGTCAGCATAAGAATACATAGACAACTTGTTGAAGTGAAGAAGATTTGGGTGAAATTTGCTGAACTGCATTCGTAACCAAATGATAACCAGAAATCGTAACCAGATGCTCTGCGCTAATATTTACCTGTTCTCTGTGGAGCTTGTAAACATTGTGTCATATTTGCAGTTAATTGTTGTGAGAAAGTGGCTGCCCATTTCTGATTAAACCGCCGGCTGTTAGCTTTGTTTACCATATCTTGATTTTCACCACCACACGCATTTCCAGGCCATTTTCACTGTTCTATACCCAGTTTGCCCTATACATTTTGCGGTTTGCTTCCAGGTCTAAACATACCGCCCCTCCAGGCAGTGGGGTGGGAGGGGGTGTTTGGGTTTTCCGTGCTATCAGTTCT
Source organism: Dione juno (assembly GCA_037127375.1). Classification (NCBI taxonomy): domain Eukaryota; kingdom Metazoa; phylum Arthropoda; class Insecta; order Lepidoptera; family Nymphalidae; genus Dione; species Dione juno. Next base: position 919,846 of record JAXRJS010000002.1, read on the forward strand.
TCTACTTATCTTCTACTGGGTCCCAGCGCCGCCACATTTCGATAACAATGCTAGGGGCACTATTGAAGATGTCGTCGACGGATTAGTACAGATCGGTGAGTTTGTTTTTTGTTAAAAAAATGTGTTCAACTTTAATGGGAATGGGTTCCCCGCTTTCCCGGGGTTCCCCGTTTTCCCGGGGTTCCCCGTTTTCCCGGGGTTCCCCGTTTTCCCGGGGTTCCCCGTTTTACCGGGGTTCCCCGTTTTTCCGAGGTCGTTGAGTGCTGGAACTCAACGCCGCGTGTTAATATTTAATATTGTAAACACACTGTGATTCATTGAATTATACTTTATTTTCCAGGTAACAATTCTCTATTACTGATAGCCATATTGGGAACAATATTGTCGATAGCGTTCTTCAATTTCGCGGGTATAAGTGTCACCAAGGAAATGTCCGCCACCACCAGAATGGTTTTGGATTCTGTCAGGTAATATAATTAATATATGTATGTATGTATGTATGTATGTATGTATGTATGTATGTATGTATGTATGTATGTATGTATGTATGTATATATGTATGTATATATGTATGTATATGTGTATGTATGTATGTATGAATGGAGAGCTAATATAATAAGAAGCTATAATAAAAGCTTTTTTAATGTAGCTGTTATTGCAATGTTAAAGTTTCAGTATATTATTTATTCTGACTTAACAAATAATATCTAAATAAATTAAAAAAAAAACAAAAATCTTGTTCCATTCTTTTTATATCATCAATAAATGTAATTTTTTTTATTTATCCTGTAAATATAATAGAAATTAAATAAAAAACTTATATACTTTATATAATTACAATAAAAAAAATTAAATATAAAAAATAACCCACTCTCATATAACATTTACAGAACATTCGTTATCTGGATGGTATCGCTAGCTGTCCTCTGGCAAAAGTTCCACTGGCAACACTTGATTGGCTTCCTAGTATTAATACTTGGCATGTGCGAGTATAACGGCATTCTGCCAAGACCCTGGCAGAGGAGGGAAGAAAGCCAAGTTGTTGATAACGAAGCTGCTAGGCTGGAAGAGGCGTGATAAGTGAAATTTGATTTAACTTACTATGTAATATAATATTTAGATATTTTTTTATATTGGACATTTTGTGTGGATGAAACTGGAATGTATTGGTAAATAAGTAAAAATTATTATATTATCGAGATTTTTTTTATCATTGGTACGGTATTTTATTGTGTATTTTGATAGTAATACATAAAAATAACCTATTCCATTTTTTTCATATATTTTAAACATGTTATTGGACTAGAGGGAAAAGCTAATTTTTTTTTAATGTGAAGGCTCATTCATACCATCGGCTTAATAGAAATATTAAATGTTGTTTCAGGGTTTTGTAGTTAATTGTAATGTCGATTTTAGAAAAATGTGGCTGTTATTTACTATATATTTACATATTTAGATATACTTATCCTATAGTTTGCATATAGAATTAAAATAATACTATATATAAAAATTTTATACATAAAAAAAAAATTTTTACTTAATATGTAACCTAAACTCAGCTCCCCGGTTGTTGTCTTGCTTTGGATAATTAATGCATATCGTACTACTATTACTATGGGATTCAAACCCACAACCGTCGCGTTTACATACATACTGACAGAAATGGAATGTTTGTTAGCGTTTTTTTTAATAATTCCAAAATAACTCCTTCTATATAAATGAGAAGGAGAATTTTTTTTGTAATTTATATTGTATTGGTTAATTGGACCTTTGTTTTTTTAAACAATACCTGATAAAATTTTCTTTATTTAATTGAATACAAGCTGTTTAATAAATAGAACATTTATTAGCATTTATTAAAAAAAAGGTCATTTAAATTAATATCAATATTATTATAATGATATATTGCTAATATATTAAATGATTAACGAATTTAGTGTGTTTCATAATTTCATAATTCTCTAGAACATATTGTTAAGAGACTATCCATTTTTTTTTGATAATATACCGTTTAGGAATCGAATTGTTTGATATTATCATAAGTAATAGTTATTATCGATACGAATATTAATAATATATTTTAGTGCTAGAAATAATTAATGTGATATAGCCTACATTATAGCCTAAACGTATAAAGCTATATATATATATATATATATATATATATATATATATATATATATATATATATATATATATATATATATATATATATATATATATATATATATATATATATATATATATATATATATATATATATATATATATATATATATATATATATATATATATATATAATATATATATATATATATATATATATATATATATATATATATATAGATATATATATATATATATATTAATAATATATATATATATATATATATATATATATAATATATATATATATATATATATATATATATATATATATATATATATATATATAATATATATATATATATATAGCCTTGCTTGATAAATGGACTATTGAATAAAATATTTTTTTATTGGAACTTCTTCAAACAAGCTTCTTCTCCTCTTATCATCTTAATAAAATTAATAATTTGAACACACTAATGGTGTGTCTGTGTGTGTGTGTGTGTGTGTGTGTGTGTGTGTTTGTTCCGGTTTCACGCAAAAACTATTGACCGGACTTAGTTGAAACTTTGCTGTAACATAGATTCTACATTAGAATAACGTATGGGCTACAATTTATTATGAACGAACGCAATTCGCTTTACTAATAATACAATAATTGTGTAATCTGAGCGGACGAAGCCGCAGGCGGGTCGCTAGTATTTATTTAGATATGGCCACAACACTAGCAGTGTTATGACAGTACAGTGTCTTTTATTTTTAATATAACAATCAATAAAAAAAATTATTATATAATAATTTAAAGAGAATTATATATATATATATATATATATATATATATATATATATATATATATTATATATATATATATATATATATATATATATATATAATATATATTCCTACATATATACATATATACTACACATACTGCCACAATGGCCGCTAAATTTTAATGTTAATTAACTTTTATGTTATTATTTTAATCTTGATTATAATTTTATTGGCATAAATGCGTTGAAATGTGGAATATAGACAATATATATTTTCTTAATATTTTTTTCTGACAGTAAGAAACTAAAATATTAAGTGGCTTTAATTTATTTAATGTAGTGTTCTAAAGTAATCTTTACTATAACTATAATAAAACAGTAAATAAATTGTGTCTGTGCATTGAATATTACGAAAAATTGATGCAGGACGATTTAAAAACACTTGTAGAATAAGAATCTGTGATTTTTTTTATTTTCGTCGGTCTGTTTGTCTGTCTGTGGCTCTTTAGTAAAAGCTCTTCAGCATGAAGAGCATTTTTCGTTGAAATATTAAAATCCAAGATCTGGAACATGTCATGAAGAACCATTATGTCCGGCTCAAATATATGAAACACGGATATGGCGTCTTTATAAACGTGATGAATATTTTACATTGACACTTATATCAGATATAATATCGAAGATCTGGAAGAGCTGATGTAGAACCAAAATATATAAGCTAAGCTTTAATAATAATATAATTGATCACAATAACCAGTTTTTATATAATGTAAATTTTAACATACAGCCTCATGAATCTCAATGAAAAAGGTTAGGACAGTCCGTGGGGTGGCAAGGATCTTTTAAAGTCTACGACAGCAAAATTGCTGGTATCCACTGGTTTTAGTTTAGAAATTAATTTATATTTGTGCTAATAAATAAAATTGGAGTGTCATTTTGTAATATTAAGGTAAAATCCTTTTACTATTTTTATATATATATATATATATATATATATATATATATATATATATATATATATATATATATATACCACATTTTTACAACTTTTGTCTGTCTGTTGGTTCCGAATAATCTCTGAAACAACTGGACCGATTATGACGGGACTTTCAATGAGCTGATGTAGCTATCAATATAAAATGGCCGTAATCTTTTACATTTTTTTGTCATTTGAAAATATATTTGCTTCCTTTGTTCTTCCGAGCTGTTGGTAGTTTTTTGTAAGACTTACCGCTTACCAGACGGTGTCCATTAAGATATTATTTCAAATATACCTGTTGGAGAAAGGAATAAAATTAAAAAAGTAAAATTAAAATTAAATAATGTTAAAAAGTTGCATGTAACTAAATAATTGATATGCTATTAAGTGCATACATTTCATAACATTATGAAATAAAGAATGTATGTAAAATTTACACGGTTCTTCTTTATTGAGATTTTTGAAGTTAATATTTTTTTTTTATTTTTAAAAAATATTCTTTTTTTGAAAATTATATTATAATTATATATATCTTATACAGAATTTTATATATATATTTTTTCGTTACACTCTTTATGCCTCATATGACAGAGAAATCACAGAGATTGCCATTAGTGGTCTGGAGTAGTCCAGGCAGTCGTTTCTCCACATTCTTTCTCGAACTAATGTACAAAGTAGGTACGGCGCATATATATATATATATATATATATATATATATATATATATATATATATATATATATATATATATATAGCTTAATTTTGAGACGTAGCGTGTTGACTGGAGGTGTTTATCGCTGCGCTCTGTCTTGTTACTAGAGCGAGATAATGAAATAATTTATTCTTTCCGCAACCGTATCGCATAATAAAAATAAAAAAATAATACAAGTACGAGCTAGTTTTCAATATGATACAGTTTGAATTTTTATTAATTTGCCCCAAATTCGATACAATGAATGCAAATGCAATGAAATTCAGTTACTTACACCTATCATTTATTTTTTTTAAGGAAAAGTAAATGACTGTTACATAATATATTATATTTATTAACAAGTCTTAGGTTAACTAGAATAGTGCCTATTTTATTAATGCTAGTAATAAAAACAAAATGGCGATATATCATTTGCTCCTGCAAATAATAGTAAGGTTTGAGATAGTAACCTGATATAGTTGTTGTGTTTATGTACAGAGCCAGCGGAGAGCAGAGTGTCAAGTCACTACATTTTGTTTGATTTCCCCGATATATGCAAAAAGTAGTTACAGTCATTTATTATTGATTACATAATAAAAAATTAACAACACTATTAATTATGTAATGCCGGCTTACATTGAACATCATAATATGGAAAGCGATAGCGCAAATATAAGAGAATCGCTATCGCCGTTCTACTGTATCACTAGTATTATATATATATATATATATATATATATATATATATATATATATATATATATATATATATATATATATATATATATATATATATATATATATATATATATATATATATATATATATATTTGCATGTCATTATGTCATTATTGTTATGTATGTTGTAATGTTTAATTAAGTGCGGTCACTTTATGGCCGCTTGTTGTTAGATAGATATTTTAGAAGGTATTTCCTCATATAAATAGCATCATATATATATATATATATATATATATATATATATATATATATATATATATATATAATATATATATATATATATATATATATATATATATATATATTCTTTTTTTTATTATGTACGCTTCTCTAGTATATGTATATATATTGGACATATGAATCTTTTTACTTTTTCCTTACAATTTTGTGGATTTATATTGCTTGTGGTGTACGCGGATTTTCCTATCCTATCCTATCACAATTTCACTTCACACTTCCAATTTCATTTAAGTATAAGTATGTATAGATTATGTAACAAAAATCTAGTTTTACTTTAAAACTAAAATAAAATATAATATTTACTTTATTATTTAACTGTCAATAGTTGTATAGTTGTTATTGAAGATATTTTTTATAATTGATAAAGGTATCTTCATATATTATTTTTAACCTCCATGTGAAAGAGAGACTTACTATGTACGCATTTAGGCGCAGGCGTAACACCTATTAGAAAAAAATTTTTTTTTTCTGTCATATTCCAGTAGTCTTAATAAGTAAATATCAGTCAATTTCGAGTTGGAGCCGCTTACGGAGGGTACCGTAACAATATCATTATATTCGCCGGAAAGTGCTGTTATAAAAGTTGAGATATTCAACAGTGCTATTGTATACGCTTGTTTTGTATGAAATCAACTATATACATAATTCTGGATCCATTTTTTCTATGAAAAACTTGCAAATTACATATAGTGCCTTGTAAGTTTAGATTACGTGGAGATTTTCATAGGAACCAAGCTTAATTGCTTATTTCATTACATTGCATTGGATTAGAAACTATTTTTTTCTTTTTTCCTACACATACAGACTTAGATATTTAATTTTATATAATTTCATCTTGAAACTTGCGCGCGATTTTAAAAAAATGCCCTCCATAGTCGAACAGAGGCAACGTGATGCTATAGGGATTCCGTTCTTTCCTCTTAGGGGCGGGACCCTAAGAATATTGTACACAACGGGTGTTTTTAAACGCCTATTTGTCATGCCGATATAGAAAGCGTACCGAAGTGATGCCGTGCGACGAGGAAAGTTTCAGGATTTCATATTTTATAATTTTAAATATTCCACGCAAACTACAAACAGAAACGATTTCACTTTACATACGAGTATTTATATGAGTAATTTTAGTCAACATTGGCGTTATATATATATATATATATATATATATATATATATATATATATATATATATATATATATATATATATATATATATATATATATATATATATATATATTATATATATATATATATATATATATATATATATATATATATATATATATAATATATATATATATATGAATGTTTTAGGAAGTACACATTCTGGTCATCTTAGTCAATCGGCTCACTGCAATTATCAGTCAGATCAGTCTGGCAACCGATTTTTTTGCTGATTGCCGAGAACTACTTGCTGTATATCGATAAAAAAAATATTTTTATGCATATCATATTTGAAATACTTATATTTTCCATTGTTGAAAAGAACAATACACTATTATCATTTACTTTGGTATTTAGTTTTTACTATTGTTATATTTTAACCATGAATAGATTTGTGTTAGTAAAAATTTGATACGTAACGATTAAATACAATTCTTTAATTTGATAAGTACACATACCTATGCTTCAATTGAAATGTTTTGATTTGAAAATTTTCTTTAATATATATATATATATATATATATATATATATATATATATATATATATATATATATATATATATATATATATATATATATATATATATATATATATATATATATATATATATATATATATATATGTATGTATATATATATATATATATATATATATATATATATATATATATATATATATATATATATATATATATCAGTAGACTATAGTAGTGATATAATAATAGTATTGAAAAAAGCAAAAAGGGCTAAGGACTCAAACCTGAAAAGAAATGGCGCAATAAACTCACGGGAATTCTTTTTTTAAGCAATTATTTACTTCCCAGTTGAGTAAATATTGTATTATATTGACTGTACAAATTTTTCTCTTGAAATAAAACCGAGGCGACGGCGGCGAAGGGCTTTGTTTTTCGAATGTGTAGTATGCTGTTGGCCATAGCGGCCTCTACAGCGTCACCAGGGCTTTGTGGGAGGCCGAGCTAAAAGAGCTCTGATCTTAGCTTGGTCATATTTTTTAGGGGTGCCAACAAAGAGATAAACGAAGGTGCAAGGGCGTCTCCTGTGAGAAACGGACCTCGGCTTGCGTGATTCGTGCGTAGTGGAGGACTTTGCTTCGCTCGAGCCGAGCTCAGCCTTCTGGATAGGGCAGTGAATACCCTATCTGGATTAGAGTTTGCTCCCTCCCGCGCCTAGGCACGCTTGGGCAGCTGTGTAACAGGGACCTCGTCTCCACTGGCGGGGACGGTATGTGTATCGTGTGCGTGTGCGTTTGTGTGTAGTCCTACCTACGTATGCGGCGTCGTTGGCTACTGTGATCAGGTCAGCTTCATCAAATAAAACATTACGAGGTCTTCGGACCTAGACCTTTTTAATTGGAAGTGAATAATCGCAGGATTTCACCACCAGGGGATTCGGATGAGTCAATGCTCTTTCAAAGTAGCTACTGGAGAGTTTCCTGCAGTGCTCTTTGATAGAGTGGAGACGGGTGTCACGATGAAGATCTACATTGCGCATGTACCAGAGAGCTCCCGTGGCCATGCGCAGAAATTTATTTTGCATAATTTGCAATTTATTGAGCTTAGTGTGAGCGAAGACTACACAGGCATAGGTATATATAGGTCTGACATATGTCTTGTACAAAAGAAGTTTGTTACGGACGGACATTTTAGATTTAGAGCTTATGAATGGGAAGAGGCGACTGAGAACGAAACCGGCCTTCCTACGAACTCTTCTAATATGCACTTTGAATTTAAGCCTACTGCAAAGGATGTTCGACGTATTCTCTCTCTCGACCCCCGAGGGGGAGAGGAAAACGGCTTCAGGGCAGTGCCCTCTTGCCGTTAGGCTCTTCCGCCGCCCATGAATATGGGCGGGTCCTTGGGTTGGGCGTTTAGCCCGAGGTAAAATGTCCTAAAGAGGGACAGGATTTAGAAGGACTGGACGAAAGGAGTGAGCTATGCGCTACCCGGGCGGTCAGCCCGGCCGAATGAGATCCTCGGGTGATCCCGGGGAGGCTCAGCCTAGGCGACCAGCGACCATGGTAGCAGCTCAGGAATCAGAAGGAGGGGAAAGGATGTCTCGAGGTAGTCTTCGGGCGTCCGGCGGACGGGAGTGCCACGGAGCGATGTCTCGGATGTGAGGGTGATCCGAGGCGTCGGCTCCGTGGTAGACGCGGGCAGCTAGCTGGGTGATGTGACTCTCTAGGCTTTCGATACGGAGGTCGCGCTGAATGGTAGCGTTCCTCACGTATCTAGGAGCCTGGACGACTCGTCGGAGAGCCACATTTTGCACCGTCTCAAGGACCCTTCCGAAGACTAGGACTCGTGAGGGAGTACCAAGCTGGGGACGCGTACGTCAGATGGGGTCTGACGTACGTTTTGTACAACCCCAGCCTGGTGCGGAGGGGAAGGCGGGATCGGAATAAGGGACGCAGCAGGGCCAGTGCAGCTCGCGCTGCGTTCCTGGCTTTGGCTACTTGGGCCGACATAGAAAGTTTCCTTTCTATGGAGACGCCCAGGTAGGTGACTTGGCGGGACCACTTGACCTGTTCACCCTGGAGAACAAGCGGAGGAGGCAGCTTGTGGAGCCCAAACGCAATCGCTTGGGTCTTGGCCACGTTAATCGTGAGCCTCCACTCCGCAAACCAGTCCGGTAGCAGGTCGAGGGCACGCTGGAGTTTGAGAGCCGCGTGAGTGAGGTTCAGGGACTTAGCCAGGAACGCAATGTCATCGGCATAGAGGGCCAGTGTGACATTGTCGTGAACTGCGATGTCATTGGTGTACATGGAATACAGGGTAGGAGAGATGGTACTACCCTGGGGTACCCCTGCTGCGATGGGATGGCTGCTGGATAGAGCGTGGTCCACTCTAACCCGGAAGGTTCTGCCGCGGAGGAATTCGGCCAGAACCCTCACCAGGTGATGGGGAGTGCCCGCCCGGATCACTTTGTGGAGCAATCCGGGGTGCCACACCCTGTCGAACGCCTTCGACACGTCCAGGACGATCGCTGCTGCCTACTGCAAAGGGCACATAGGACTGCAAATGCGTTTATGAGACAATACACACAATAGGTAGTAGCGTGCGCGAGCGATCCTGCGCGTCCCAGTCGTATTGGGTTTCTGCTGGGTGTTAAGGGGATAGTATAGTATTCATTGGTGAGTCCAACATTGTTCGTGCTTGAGGAGCTAATGCTAAATATTGGATAGATATATGTCTAGGACATGACATCAATGTCAAGTCAAATATTCTGTTAAAACTACCTGCTGGAGACTCCATTCGAAATTTAAAATAAACTTTAGTTAACTATTGTAAATTTGTACTCGCAGTGTACACTTAACGCTACAAGATAAATCATTTAACGTTATAAATATAAGCTATAGGAAATTAGGATATATTAGGTATGTAGTTTTAATAATCATCCATGACATTTTCATACCTATTAATAGTGTTAGGCTCAAGACACGCCATTCGTCGCTTTCCAGCTTTTACACAGGTGTGTTGGGTTAGGAACCTAATGCCGTGTTTTTGTCTGCCATAGCGATAAAATGAAATAATTCAAGTCCAGCCGTGACGATCGAACCAATAACCTCCATGATCTCTTAAATAAATAGCTTCAAGCTATTTCCCGCATATAGCAGGGTAGACAGAGAAAGCCTAGTGTTAAGACACTACGTTCCCCACATTTCGTCCATTTATCGAGACATTGCGTGTTGGGTATCTGAATTAAACGCCACACTTTATGTTGAAGAAATGAAATAATTCATTCTTCCCGAGTGGGAATCGAAATCAGGACCGTCACAAGAGGAACAGCTTACTATTAATATAGACATACCGACGAGCTACGTACGACATTACTATTGTAAATATTTTAATTTTTTTATCATCAATTTCCAAAAAGTTGGTTTAAATCCAGCTACTTTCAAAATTTTGAATTTTCAAAAGAATATCTATTTTTTCTAAAAATTTACATTTTAAATTAGTATTCATTAATCAAAATAAGTACGTACATATAATATTCATTAATTAACTATGACTTTTCATATTAATGTCGTAATTGATAAGAGATTACACTGGATGCGTTTTCACAGATTATCACTAAGTACTATCGAAACTGATAGCAACGGCTTATCTTCAAGTGTTTATAATACAACATATGAAACTCGTTTCCATCCGTTTTCTTATATATCTATGTATGTAAATCACATTTTTTTAATATAACAAAATATATGTCTTATTCATATGTACCTTAATTTTTTTTTTATAATTATAATAAAAAAAATTATTAAAAACTATATTCTTCTTGTAATGTTTGTAAAGACAAGTTTCTGTTATTTTTAAACTATTTGAATATTCAACGTACGTATCAATTCCAAAATTGCACATAAAGTTGTGAACGGAATGTCTTAATACTGGGTTGCCTCTACTACGTACAGCTGAAAATAATTCTTCTTATAATAGCTTAGTTAATTCACTTAGCCTTTTAGTTAGTAAGTGCATAAATACTATATGTAAAACGGCTGATGTATTAATATGACATCACCGCTTATTCAACACGTTGTCGCACATACATACATACATACATACATACATATATACAAGTACAATATATGTATATGTTTTGTAAGCTGATGACATAAGGATAAAAGTGTGAGTGTAGCTAATTTATACGAAACAGTTCTATTATTTGAAAGAATCACGAGTTTTACGTGGTATACATTGACAGACTTGTGATATACATGTCATATATGTATATATAATTATTATAATAACCTATTATAAAGAAGATTTTCAGGTAAGGCATTTATTAACCTATCTTTTAAATATTTTGTAAGTCAAATCAAATGAAATTCGGATTAAAAGCGATGGATATAGCGTTCAGTCTGCCCCGTTTTAATTGCATCAAGACTGGTTTATATTAACAAATGCGGTAAATTAGTTGCATTATTAATGTAATAATACTAAGCACATAATTATTATTAATATATACTATACGTATATCAATAGCAGAATAATTATTAATATATTATACAAAAATTGAATGAATACACGGTACAAAATTAGAATATTATGCAAAAAAAAAAAAAAAAAAAATATATATATATATATATATATATATATATATATATATATATATATATATATATATATATATATATATATATATATATATATATATATATATATATATATATATATATATATATATATATATATATATATACTTAAAAAAAAAAACAATAAAAAAATATACTAAAAGCAAATTCAATATGATAAAAATATCATGCGTTATCGCAACACTCACACACATTGCACCGTTATTACAAATCGCTGGAGTACTAAGCGAAGTTCTGTGAAACAATATATAGTAAAATATACTTTATTTTGTATGGGGTTTGGATTATTTTACCATTTGGGTAGAAATTTGGGCATGCGCGATGGCGTGCCTTCTAAAATGATTTGAAGGTCACCTTAGCAACTTTAGTGCAGCCATCGGTAGTCTCTACGTGACCCTCCTCACGACAGCTTTGCTAGAGAAAGTAAGTTTGTAAACGTTGAATATTCTCTTATTTTTTTTTTTTTTAAATAAACATTTTGAATTTTGACTTGTGTTAAAGTATGGGAGGGCATTTTGTGTGTATTTTGGTGAAATTGGCTTGTAAAGCTTTTTTTTACAATAAACTTTTTGTTATGAATCTTAAAAGTTTTTATTGGTAATGTGTGGCGGATATTGTAGGTAGTAGAATTGGTCGATTTTACAGTTTGTATGGGCTATTCACTTGCTTTTCTATCTATTACTTTTCTTAATATGTATAATATATAAAGAAATACAAGCATTTTACCCTGATTTATCGTTGTTTATGAGTACTTTTTTTTTAATTAAAATAGCTAAAATTATCTTAATCGTTTCTATCATATTTATAATGATTTTTAAAAACATTTTTATAGCTTAGTCTTTCTGTTTATTGCACCTGTATATATATACATACAGACATACATGCTTAGTATATATATATATATATATATATATATATATATATATATATATTATATATATATATATATATATATATATATATATATATATTATATATATATATATATATTTGCCTTTTTAATATTATTCAGAGGGCTTCTTTTATAAAACCAGTTGTTCCAGTTCCTTGTTATACATGTTATATATTATCATTAAAATTATATAAATAATACTACCATTTATAATATTGTTTTGAATTTTTTCAAAAAATTACTTTGTTTGTTTTGGCAATATTGAGATTTTCAGCTTTATTGTTGTAAAAAGCTTTTGACCTTGACAGGTCATTGCTTTATCGCAACAGTAGCTGGTATCTCATAGAGATACAATATACACGTTACTTTGCGAATATGTTATTGTGTGTCCGATTTAAAATGTGAGCGAAAGTGCGTTAAGTTTTTTTGTAATTATTTAAATATAAGCATACGAATACGAAACGGGGAAACCCGCGGGCGAGAGCTAGTTGAATATAAAAATAATGAAACCAACATATTATAAAAACTATTCTAGAGCAACAACGTATTAATAGAGCGACCTTGTGATCCAGATTAACCTCTAATTCCCCAGATTGACCTTGTGATCTTAATAGTGACCTTCACGTAACACATTGACCTTTCTAGTTAAATCACATCCATAAATAAAATGGGATTCGTTCAAGATGTTTAAATCGAATTTATTCATCAGCTGTTTAATTTTTAGAGCTCATATTTTTTTCACATGTAAGTAATTTGACATAAGTAATACTAATAGTGAGCTTCGCGCTCTATCCCGTATATATCTTTGTAGGCTTTTCTATGCCTCTATGGATCTGTATTCTAGTGCAAAAAGATCATCTGTAGCCCGCTTCCCGCTCCCATTCGAAACGTGTTGGGTGCGTGTTAAATGGCGGAACTGAACGTCGCAGTACTGTCTCTATACAGCTTAGTTGTTATTTATAAGTATAAGGGTATTAGTATAAATGTAAAATTATTAATAAAGCGCGGCGTTTAGTTTCGCAATGAAGGTGGCAGAATATCTAAATGCGAGCGGAATGCTGGGAATATTGTGATATAAATTTATTAAAACACTTTAAAGCAGAAATTGGGTTAGTTTTTAAAAGCTTCACATTAAAAACATATAAATAAACGAATGTAAATCCAAATAATTTATGTTGATGTCGTCAAAATTTAGGACGTTTTTATTTATGCAAGTTTGGTATAATTTTTTTGAGTTTTATCTTCTGACTGTAATCGCGACGGTTATAGGTATTAGGTACGATTTCTTTTTTTTTTTGAAAGCTTTTTACTGTAAGCATAGAGAGTCGAGACACTCTGCTCTACAATTCCCGCCTTAATTTGACATACTGCGTGCAAACGGCGAAACTTAACGATACAATCACTGTTGTATAGATCTAATGACCCACCATATAATTTTTTTTTTTGTTTTTATAACATTATTTTATCATTTGTGGCAAAGTGACATGTTATGTCATAATCTTAGATAATTTAAGTTCTTGAAAAAAATAAAAAAATAAAAAAAAATTGTTCTTAAAAAAAAATTGTTTGTTAATAAATACTATTTTTTGTAAATTTCAAAGCTAATGTTCAATAGGTATATTGTCTATAGTACAATAATTAAATTAGAAGTTTTTTTTTTTATTTACAAAAAAATATTACTATATGTAGCTTTGCATGCGTGATTAAGAGGAAATAATTAAGAATTTTGTATGATATAAAAGAATTGTTCTGAGTACTCGAGATAATTTACTGGCAGGTGCATTGGGGTTACATTGTAATGGACAACGCAAAAAAATATAAACACGTGCAGCCAGCGAGCGGGGAAAAAAACTGAAATCTGACCTGACTTTGTTTGTCAGTAGATAGTCAGTTTGTCAGTATATCAGTATAAATAATGATATTTTTTTTAATCAGTTATGTCAGTCATTATATACTATACTATACCTTTTTAAAAAAATTCTGTAGTATGTTAAAATACACATTTAAAAAAACATTTTTAACACGCTTCTATCACGTCGAGTTGAATATATTAAGATTATTATAAAAGTAAGGAAACTGCAATACTGCTACTACAATATTAAATTAAATAAAAAAAAAAACAAAAATCTCATAATACAAACAAAAAAAAAATAAATATACATATATATTACTATTATTAAACTTATAGTATAGTTATAATATAAAGAACAGGCAATCGTACAACAATATAGCATCATCAAGGTAATATGTTCTGATGATGGAACCCGAAGGTGGAATATAAAACCCTGGGATAGCTAGTAAAGACATTGAGATCCTTAAAGTCATTTCTCCCGGTGCCGATGACCTAACAATGGAAGTGGAAGGCGGCTGATGAAACCTAGAAAGCTTATAAGTAATTATGTAGAAACAATTTACTTTTCCCAAATACAGAACAATTGTCGTATGAACATGACAAAGTCATATCTATAAAATGAATGATTCACTTTTTTATAATGAAGCCATGTTTAACGAATGTAGACGTGCGAATTTGCATGTTCTTGGCCAGACAGAAAACTGCTTTTAAAAAAAAGTGTTATATATATATATATATATATATATATATATATATATATATATATATATATATATATATATATATAATATTATATATATATATATATATATATATATATATATATATATATATATATATATATATATATATATATATAGTACTATAGACAGTACACCTTTTGAAAACTTTATGTGAAACTTACAAAAAATAGTATTTATGAACAAACAATTTTTTTAAGAACAAATTTTTATATATTTTTTCATGAATATATATATATATATATATATATATATATATATATATATATATATATATATATATATATATATTTTTATATATATACTGAAACAGAAATGCAATCACTGTAAATGTTTCGCTAGTAGACGTGCAAATCGGCATGTACCAAACGGTTTAAATTTGGCACCCATCCCCACCGCGCCGCGACCACTGCCGCTGCACCCTATATTTTACCACATTCGTGACTCCCGATCATATAGTGCGCTAGTGACTGTGAGAACAGGTTCTGTGAAATCTGTACACCACTTGTATTAACAATGTCTGCTAACAGAGTCAACGGTTTTAGCAAGAATCGTAAGAAAATTTTAATATGTATTATTTATATTACAATATTTTATAATTAGATATATAGTGTTAAAACTCACTCAGTTTACCTTTTTTGCATTTAAATAACGTTACACGTGCCATTAATTGCTTAGCGATACATACTATATATGTATTGTTGTATTGAATTTTTATGATCCCATATAAAGACCCACCACCATAAGGCTTAACCTTGTGAAGAAGTTTTATATACGCTATGTAGTTAGTTGTCTTACATGCAAAATGTTTTCCCCGATGCGGCGATTAGTTCCTTTCAAGTTATACTACAGGTGGTATAGGATGTCAGGTAAATATTAAATATATATATATATATATATATATATATATATATATATATATATATATATATATATATATATATATATATATATATATATATATAAAGTAGATTTTTTTATTTTTATTTTTAAAGTGCAAAGTGTAAAACAACTAAATTTATCTAGCAAGTCGAAATTTTGTATAAATATGTATAGTGTAATATATAAAAATGTAATAGAAATTTATTATGAAATAAATTTTGCAATTGCGAAATATGTGGATGTTTAAACTTTTTGTACTTCGCGTTATTGCTATATAATATTTGGAATTTAATCGATAAAATGCTATTTACTGTAAGCGTCATGGTTGCGGGTTCGATTTCCACTCGGAGGAAAGGATTTTTTTTATTTGATAAGAAGATACACTAAAACGTCGTGATACAAGACTTACAAAGTCTTCTAAATTTTGTAGGAAGTGGGATATAGAGTGTACGAACACCAGGATACCTCTGCCGTATAATATCTAGGATATGACAAGAGGCTGTAAAAAAAACTAGTGAGGTTATCGTAGCTATAATAATTTTAGACTTTAGGTTTCAGTGAAAAAGTTAGATTTAACTAGTTTTACTCGGAGGAAATAATAATTTTTCATGACTCGCTCTGGCAAATAAGCAATGTCTTCAATACTTGATTACTTAATTATATTTTTATACGAGTATTTCAGTTTGCATTTATTGTGTAAAGTTACAAGTATTCTTAAAGTTGTTGTTAAATTTAAAAAGTTAGTCCGATATTACTTAGTGATAATTGTTTTTTTTTGTTTAAGCTTATTGTGGACTATTGTGGACTATGACATACTGAACTTTTTTTTTTCGTCAAACACTATTCTATTATTACAATGTAAAAATATATAGATTTATTTTATAGGATAGGATAGGATAAAATAAAAATGTTATTTTTTTAATTTTAATTTTAAAATTGTATTATTATTAAACTAGATCTAAATATGTATGTACTTCAATAATAATCACATGCATTAATATTTTTTAACTTCTCGTTGTAACCTACATATAACAAGGTAAAGAGAGTGGAACCAAGTGTAAAGACACTCAGTTTTATTATTGTCTAAGACAATTATTTTCTTTTTTAAATTTAATTTAAATAATCAGGCCAATTTGGAGCTTAATTTATTGTAATATAATAAAAAAATATATATATATATATTGTATCCACAATGCCCATAAATCGGCCGTCGTGGCTCAGTGGAACAGCGTCAGATTGTAATCGTGAGGGTCGCGGGTTAGATCACCACACCTGCCAACGTATGGCTTTTGTCTCCCCACTCTTAAAAGACGAAACGCGTCGTTGGGCTCCGCAGCTGTAGTATAAAATGTGATTTATTAAATTTTTTTATTGACCCCACTGACATTTGACATTTGAAATGAACTAACAGCAACTATGTCGGTCAAATGTTCAAACATAGTCCCGTTTGCATCAAACACAATAAACTTTATTCTTTTTTCTATTATAGGAAGAATGGCAACCCTAGAGCAATTGTTCCAGCCAGTCCAGCCTAAGGCTGACGATACTGGTAACAAGGTGACAGTCGTCGGTACAGGGCAAGTTGGCATGGCAGCAGTTTTCTCAATGTTAACCCAGGTAGCTATACAACTTTTGACACCAAAAGATGGACACAATATAGCCTTAGTCAAACCATAGATGTTAATTTTTTTTTGAGATTTTATGACATTTTGTTTACTACTCACTATTTCAATAAACAATAGAGATGCATATATATATAAATATATATATATATATATATATATATATATATATATATATATATATATATATATATATATATATATATATACGTTTGTTGTTAACAAATATAAAATAAGTTTAGAGTTAGGGATACGTTTATTAGGTTGGCACTTTCCTTGAATTGCCACTGACTTAAAAAAAATTACTTTATTAAATTATGGTTTTCCTTTGATATTAAATACGACATAGTTCACACTTATATATATATATATATATATATATATATATATATATATATATATATATATATATATATATATATATATATATATATATATATATATATATATATATATATATATATATATAATTTAGCTAGCATATTATATGCTTCTATAAATAAATGTCTCTCATACATATTTCCTGTTTACTAGGTCTCTTATACACATTTATAAACGTTACGTATATGTAAATATCGTATATTCGATTTGTATCAAAAAATATATATTAAATAACAATTAATTGTCATTGAATATTGTACTGCCATTGGTATTTAACACGAATTGAATGACTCATACGAAAAAATATGACGAACGTGGTATTTTTTTAATTTTTTTTTATTTTAAAACGTATGTGTGGGTTTTTGGACAACCCTAATGATGTCAGACGAGTCTAATGTGTTATCTTAAATATATATATTTTTTGCATTGACACACAATCACTACGTGACTAATAAAAATTAAGAGGAATATTTTATCACCGTAAATAGAAATATTAGTGATAAGTTAATCCATTTCCGTAATAATAAAAAGAAAAAAAAAATCAATTCAATTCAATGAATTTTTCTATTTGTAGTTTGTATAAGTGTAATTTAGCTAAATAATTGATTTGAACTCACACTTTAAATTACAAATTAAAAAAAAGACATCAAAATAAAATATTGTATGTACAATAAAAATACGTACTAAACGTATATAATTTATTCAATTAACAAAATTACTAGCAATAAAAGTGAAAAATGATAAATATACTCGTATATTATGTATAATAAAAATTGCCGTTGGTTTTGTAGGGTAAATAATAATTTACCCTAAATGGGTAAATTTAGGTAGGTATTATTTATTAACCCGTTACCCGTTTGACAATGTGTCATACGGTCGGTACTTACCTAAGTGACAACACTATTTCATCAACCGTATACGTCATGATTCCTGCACCGTCTCAAGTTTCATGCGCACGTAATGTTGTGTAATTTTATAGCGTTCTTCCGTATTTTGTGCTCACATAGAGAATTGGAGAACAAATAGTCTATTATGTTCTCCATTTTCTCCCGTTTCTCCGATTACGAGATACTGTGGAACGTCGCGGTGAAGATGTAGAGAGTTTGACTGTAGCACTCGGTTACGTCAAACCTGCTATATGACACGTTAATATTTGGATATTAAAATCTTATACGGCATATTTTGTAACCGAGGCTAAAGAAATGTCTATACGTATCTTTAATATGTATTTGCGTGGTTTAGTGTTTTATTATCAAATATAGGTACGTTTCCTTTTATTTTCCTCGACTCACAATTGGATAATCACATTTAAGTTTATTTGGAGTTTTTTCATCCCGCATATGGTAGGGTAGAGAGGGAGGAGAGGAGAGGTGGGACTCATTGTTGAACTCCGCTCACTACTTTCCGTCCCAATTTTCGAGACACTGCGTGTTGAGTGGCGTAATTTAACACCGTCTTTTGACTTATTACCAGTATATATATATATATATACGTGAACCAAAAACTTTGAACCCCTTTTTACGAAAATTCCTTGGACGGAGGACTATGAAATTTGGCACACTTATAGTTTATATTAAGAGAAGTGCAGAACGCTAATATTAATCAATAAAAATGCTTATAAAATATATTAAATCAATAAATAAAACAGTATACACACTACCATATTATGTTTAACAATAAACTTTTGTATAAAGTGATATACACGTTGCTATGGCAACGCGTGTTTCACGCGTCACGAGAACCACATATTGTGTATATAAAAAAGAAAATTTTATAATTTTTTTTAATACTTTTAAAACTGTTAAGTATATATATAATAATTTTCAGGGCGTCACCAACAATATTGCCTTGGTCGATGTTATGGAAGATAAATTGAAAGGGGAAATGATGGACCTGCAACATGGATCAGCTTTTATGAAGAACGCAAAAATACAAGCTAGTACTGGTAAGATTTCCATTTTTTTTTAATATTTTAATATAGATTTTATAGTGTCTTACGTTTTGCCCTACCTCCATAGGACGTAGTGGGGATAGGATATTTTGAACTGTAGCATAAATTAGAGCTGAAATGTGAAAGAAAAAAATATATTGCACATTTCTATCCTCCAAAAGCCTCTTCTCATTAAGAAATCTAGTTATTCATATAAAAGAAATAAACGGAACCCTTTCTATAAAGCGACAATAACTTCCTTATAAGAAGTGTTCCGTCACTTTGTTGTCTCCATGTGTGTCTGTCCGTCTGTCCGTCTGTCAGGACTCAAAACTGTGGGGAGGTATCAAGTTAAAATTAATGTCAAATATTTATGTCAATCGTCCCCTAAAGCACAAAAAGAATAAATCCGAAAATTGAAAATTTATAGACAGATCACGAAAAAAAAACTATTGAAACCTAGTTTATTTCATACAAAATGTGTGCATACGACCGCAAATTTAACTTAGTCTACTTTTATAAATTACATTTTTCGAATTTCGAATTTCGAATCTTGAACTTCAGTTGCAAACCCTCCCGTTTTCCCGAACGAATTGATACGGAACCGAACGGACTGATATATTTTTCATAAAAATGTTTAAATATTACAGATTACGCCATATCGGCCGGTTCAAAAATCTGCGTGGTGACCGCTGGAGTGAGACAACGCGAAGGCGAATCCAGATTGGACCTGGTGCAGAGAAATACTGATGTACTCAAGATTATTATACCTCAGGCAAGTCATGATAATAACGTTCATTCCTTAAAATTGGCCATTATGAAATGAAAAGAAAAATTAAAAATAAGAATTTAACAAATCCTTTTCATGATTTAAGCATATTCATATTAACTAGTTATGTATATTGTACAATGTAAGATGTATGTATATATATATATATATATATATATATATATATATATATATATATATATATATATATATATATATATATATATGCAAAAACAATTGAGGATTTCAATACAATGCATCTAAATGAGCAAGCGGGGAATTATAACGTAATATTAAAAAAAATTAAAGTTAAATTACCTTTAACAGCTCGTCAAGTACAGCCCAGATGCTGTGTTCGTAATCGCCTCAAATCCTGTGGACATCCTGACTTACGTTACGTGGAAAATCAGCGGCTTGCCAAAACACCGTGTCATTGGATCTGGCACTAATCTCGATTCGGCCAGATTCCGCTATCTCCTGTCAGAGAAACTTTGCGTCGCAGCTACTTCCTGCCATGGATATATTATTGGCGAACATGGAGACAGCAGTGGTGAGTGGTGAGCTTCACATGGACTATATACCTGACGTGAAGGAAGCATTAATTAGTATAGTATAAAAATAATGTCCTTTTACAGTACCAGTATGGTCCGGAGTAAACGTAGCTGGTGTACGTCTAAGTGACCTGAACTCCAAAGTTGGATTGGAAAATGATCCAGAAAACTGGCAACAACTGCACGAAATGGTGGTCAAGAGTGCCTATGAAGTTATTAAGCTGAAGGGCTATACGTCATGGGCGATTGGACTATCTTTGTCTCAGTTAGCGCGAGCTATTCTGTCCAATGCTAATAGCGTGCATGCTGTTTCTACTTATTTAAAGGTTAGTTATCATTTCTGACACATCGAAATATCTAAAAAAAAAAATATTTTATACCGTAAAAAAATTGGGATATGAACCTGCACCTCACGGAATCCGTCCAAGCGGTCTGACCACTCGCGCCATGCGTTCTTCCTCACGCTACGTCGAAATTCTTATATATATATTTATTTTCTTCAGCTGTTCTTGGGATTTTTTTAATAGCCATTAGGACTCAATTATGAAGGCATTTTTTTCTTATTAATTAAGTAATATATTTTAATCGAATTAACTTTTACATCTTCATCTGTATTTTGCTTGTAAAGAAAGAAAGCTTAGTGAAGTCAAGTATAAATGGAGAAGTAAATATCCCAATTTTATTTACCTCCAGGGTGAACATGGTATCGAGGAGGATGTGTTTCTATCCCTACCCTGTGTTCTTGGCAGCAATGGAGTTTCAGATGTCATCCGTCAACCTCTTACTGAAAAGGAGCTTGGACAACTTCGCAAATCCGCCCATCTCATGGCCCAAGTCCAAGCTGGTATTAAATTTTAAATAGATTTAATTTAAAATTAGCACACTATGATGATTCTTACCAATAATAAACCGTTTAATAACATATTTTTGCACATTGATAAAATTATAAATATTTTTTATGAATTATAGATAATATCGAAGTTTGAAGAATTTGAAAATTTTCTCTTATATGTCTGTTTTGTAAGGTTTTTATATGCTTCTTATAAGCTTTGTGATAAATAGTAAGTTACTGTAAAATTTATAAATTTCAATGCACGAAGTACTCATATTAGATAGTCCAAGTCATTTGTTTTACTGGAGAACATACGTTATATAAAAAGTTATATAAATAAATGGAAATGCCTAAAACATGATTAAGCAGGCTTCATTTTTGGTAATTTTTTAACATTTAACATTTCTGCTGTAATTCAATTTAAGCTTATTTTTATATTTAAGTAAGTCAACGCCCCTCTTGGATCCTATGAACATTGCCTGATCCGGTACACAGTGCCACTGAGGGGAATTTACGGCCTCGTTCCGTGGGTTGCTGTCGTGTCTGGCATTTCAAGTCAGCAGACTGGGATGGGATTCGCACTTAGTTTTCATCCTACCCATGGGGGTAGTTATGCTTCTCGCTAGAGGATCCTGTTACTATTGCCGACTCTGTAGCATCTCTGGAGCATGGAGTTATTTAATCCAAACTCGGTAGTGCCTGTTGGCAGTTAGTCCCATTCTTGATTTGTATTTCCATGCAAAGCGGCACGCCACCAAAAGTAGGAAATATACAAAGCCTGGGCCGACACAGTGACAATTAAAGATCCTAAAGCGGATATCCGGATAAAGTAGTATGACTTTGCCTCCAGATCCCGCTAACGAGCTGTGGCTAGCAAAGGCAGAGCACATGGGCAAAACTTCCCTCGTGAATAAGTGCTTTGGTCTCTGGCTAAAGCTGTAGAAGGTAACTTCTGTCAGCCTGCTTTTCCTCCATTGCGCAGGGAGGACGATACCATGATCCACGATGCAAAGGGGAATGCCAATCTCTTGGGCAACCTCTTTGCATCCAATTCGACTTTGGATGACGGGGGAAAACCACCACCGACCATCGCGAGGTGCAAGTGTTCTATGCCGGAAATCAAATTTACACAAAAAATCGTGCGTAGAGCACTCCTCTCCCTCGGCCTGACGGTATCCCTCCCATTATGCTAAAGGCCTATGCTTCTGAGTTGAGTCGGGTTTTAACGCGGCTTTTCCAGCACTCCTACTCTGCTGGCGTTGTCCTGACTTCATGGAAGACAACGTTGGTACACCCGATCCCTAAAAAGGTGCTCGCTCTGATCCATCGAACTGCAGGCCTAATGCTATAACCTCCTGGCTTTCTAAAATTATAGAGTCCATGATTAACCGCCAGCTCGTGCGATACCTGGAGGGCCAACAGCTGATCAGTGACCGTCAGTACGGAGTCCGTCAAAGCCGGTCTGCTCGTGATCTATTGGTCTACCTGACCCATAACTGGGCAGTTGCGGTTCAGCGTCAAGGGAAAGGCTTAGCGGTCAGTTTGGACATAGCGAAAGACTTTGATCAGGTTTGGCAGAGCTATTTCCCACCTGATACGATATTGATGCTTTCAAGAAGCGAGCGTATATGTTCTTAAAAGGCCAGCGAAGCACCCTTGAACCCTCAGGCATCATGAGTGTCTATGGGCGGCGGTGATTACCCAACATTAGGTGACTCACATAATCGTTTGCCTCCCACTGAAATAAAAAAAAATTAAACTAAAGTTAAATTGACTGAAGCTTTCCTTCGAAGAGATGATAACTTTTTAAATAACCCTAAACACATTATTTGAACAGATATATAAACAATACTTATCATATATTTATTTAAAAAGCATTTACAATAATATATAATAAGAAAAATATATAGAAATATACTATACTCTTTTATATAAGCCATAAAAAAAATTATACCAAGATTTTACTTGTTTTGCCAAAGTACGGATATTAAAATTACAAAAGGTGAAAAAATACTTTTTTTACACATTTTTTATGGAATAGTGGAAACGAGTACATGACATTTTGTCGAATTTACAGATTTTTATAATGTTTTATATAAATTTACCCACATTTATGAGTAGTTAGTTGTGAATTATCATAATATACTAATGCATTTATTTATTGTGGCGATATGTACAAACTGATAGGAATATAGAAAATCTTTTTACGTAAGTTTAATTCCAGCCGATAATATTTTAATTTGAATTGCAAATTTTTTCATATTTGCACAAAATGTATTAGTAAATTTAAACGTGTTTTGTATGTTTTTACGTGATTTTTTATGTGTCTAAATTATGAATAAATATTGTGATTGTGAAATGTGTTGTGTTTTATTATTTATTTTATGTCTTTACGTCTTTACTGAAAATAGAATAAGTTATACATTTTATTATTTTTTTTTATTTACATCATGGAATATGGAAAGAAAACTTCGTGTTAAGAAACTTTTTCCAATCTTGTTTTATTGAATCCGTTTTAAGTTTTTTATAGTAAAAGTATCGACCTGTTCGCGGAGAATCCCAGAAGACGTCCGAGAATGTTCTACATCAAAATTTTTAAATAAATGTGAAAGGCCGCTTGTGTAGTAAAGGTTATAAACTAACCTAACCTAATTAATAATTTTATAAATGACCTAAAACACGCCTTGGGAATGATATGCTCGCTCCAGTCTCCAGTCTCCAGTCTATCTCAAGCGTATCATGGTCAACAATGTATAAGTGTATAATTGTGAATGACTGTTATATACAAAAAAGCAAAGTCCCGCTGAGTTTCTTGCGCCGGTTCTTCTCAAGTCTGAGGCATTAATTTTAGTGAACCGGTAGTAATGTTTTTCTTATTATAAAATGAATTCATGAATAAAACTATTTGAATTATAATTTATTATATTGTATATTTTCTGCTGAGTTAATAAGTTCAAATTCTTATAATTTTTTTTTTTTATTTATATAAACTACTTAATAACAAGTTTTTTTTAGTAAGTAAGTTAAAAGTTTTTATATAAACTACTTAATAACAAGTTAATAATTATAATATGTGTATTTTTCGAACGTTTTAAAGAAAGTAAAGAAAAAGTAAATACTTTTGTTTTAAATTTATTAGTGTCGTTTTAGACGAAAGACTTTTATATATATATATATATATATATATATATATATATATATATATTATATATATATATATATATATATATATATATATATATATATATATATATATATATATATATATATATACATATATATATATATATATATATATATAATATATTATATATATATATATATATATATGAATAAAGAAGTACCTTCAAATGTCTACCACAATAAATGAAAGACTCCAACTCTAGCAGATTACAGAGCTTACCCTGTGAGCCTTCATTCTATTATATTCATTGTGTGATCGATATAGAAAATGGAAGGACTTTTGACGCAAATAGCTCGAAGAACGTGCTGTGCTTGCTACTTTAATTTTTAATAAGCTTGTGTCATATAATTAAAACGTAATTGTTATCGACATATGCAGGGGAAGTGTTTTAATAATAAAGACAAAACAATCGACTGTTACATCATGGTTATTTTCATTTTTTATTCAATTAACAATAGATGCAACTGCTCCCGCACGCAGCAGGATAGGCAGAGGGAACTGTAGCTTGAAGGAACCTAGTCTCTGTTCCTCGCTTTCCGCTTTTCGTGTTGAGTGGCGCAACTTAACGCCGCGCCTTTCCCTTGTACTAGAGCGTAGAAAATGAAAATTCATTCTCTTTGAGTGGAAATCGAACCCACAAACCGTCACATTTACAGGTAGACGCTAAGCCTCTCCGAAGCACCGGTAATTATTAATAAATATAATTATATATTACAGGCAGGTGGCTGAAGTGTGGTGGGTATGTAGTATGAACACACGCGTGACGTCATCAGTAGGCGTAACGTGAATTGTGGTGATAGAGAATTAAACATGCACTTCGCTTACAACGAATCACGCGATTTAACATAGTGTATACATTTAACAAACAAATAGTGTATACATACTTATATAGGTAATGAGATTTTTACCACAAGTGGAGACATCACCGTTCACTGTATGGATTCTCCTCGTGGGAGCCAGTAAAATCCTGTTGGGTGGCTGGGTGAGGAAGTCGGAGCAGTGCCTGGATCTTGTGATCCAAGTGAACGCTGCCAAAATCTCTTTTCAATGCACTTACAAACGCCCCCTTTCTCCCAGTTCCTCTATCTATCTTACTATATTTCACTAGAATACATGAGAGTAGTGCATCTTCGATATCATGTTACGCCAACTGTCCAACTAACCACCACCTTTTATTTTTCGGCTGTGAGTTCAATGCTGTCACTGGCCTTGACAATACAGAGATATCGGGTAAGGAATTGAGACTTACCATAGCAAGCACTTCGCGGCTGCGTGAGATGGGTCGTGGGCATCAAGGGCATCCTCTTCGGGGCTCAGACCTCAGCTTGCGGTCATCGTGCTAGCTGGGGGGTTTGTTTTCTATTCTAAATAAACCAGCGGCGCATGACTGTAGACAATAAGACTAATCACTAGTCTAAGAGAGCCTAGCTGTCCCTAACCACTAGTCACGGCCACACTAACAAGCCATCAAATAGGCTGGAGTTCATCATCGGTGTTAAATAATGGAAACGATTCCATCATCAATGGAAACGATTATGGAGTCCAGACAGTAGAAAGCCTAAATTAGTTCATACAGGTTTCTTAGAGAGTTTAGGAGAGCAATAAAAGAGAAGTTTTCAAATTTTCATAACATAGGCCTCTCCAATCCACCATTAAGCTCGATCTTCAGCTCTTTGCATCCTCGCACCTCCAGCGGTCACTTTGCATATATCGTCACTTCAACTAGCTGTACGTCCCGGGAACGGGATAAATGTTTTATAATATAATTTAACGAAGTTGTGGGCGACACCTTCTTTTTCATAAATATTTTGTGTAATTTAATTAAATAAGGAAAAAGGAATCAAAATTAATTTATTAAAAGCAGCACGACAAATTATTTGATTTCCATAAGTTTAGAAAAGCTTAAAGAAAGCTTGCTTAAGGTGAAATAATTAAATTAATATGTCATACACATAAGAAAAGCTCAACATAGAAGCTTTTGTTCAGCCATTGACGTTGTTTGGAATAATCTAAGTTCTAATCCATTTCGAAATGTGATAACGTCCAAATTAAGTTAATATGATAGCAAGATTAGGTATGGTCTGACCTTAAGTGTGGGGGAATTACCTATTCTCATTCGGCAAAGACAAAATGCGGCGTCGATTTGCGCTGCTACGCCCAATTCTCGTAAAACGGAGAACACAGAGCCTTCACACCAGGTCTCTCTGCATATCAGGCTACTAACAGAATGCGTAAAATGAGCGAGAAATAGTTCTTATATACATAATAATATTATGTATTCCATCCATTCCAATTTGAAGAGGTTTCAAATAAGCTTTCTCGTACATTTAAGTTGATTGAAACTTTTATTCAGCAACTATTTTTGTTTAAAAAAAAAAAAAACTTGCAAGTATGCAACGAATGAAGGTTTTAGTGCTCTATTTTATCGTGCTTATGTATTTTTCAATTTCATGCCCATTTGAAGTGCAATTCGTGATTGCCAACAATTTTCTAGTAGAGTCGTCGTAACGAGATATGGTCATTAAAAATTAAGGTGACATTCTACAACGAATCGAATTGCAAAGTTCAAGCAATGTTGGTGTTCTCAAAACACAAATGCTCGTGCCAGCTACTTTGTATCATAATATGCTCGTAATAATGGTGGACGATAGTCAAGGACCTATAATAATATTGATTTTTATTGTTTACATTTTATTTTTTTTATAAAATGCAGTTCTCTAATGTGTATTGTATGGAAAGGGTACGTTTTTTTGTAATATATCTATCTCTATACTTATAAATATGTGAATATTTCAATAATTGCGTTTGTATTTTGTTTGTATTGACATACTATATTTAATTTCTTGATGTCGTCATGGCGCAGCGGCACAGCGCCTGACTATAAAAGCAACGGTTGCGGGTTCAAATCCCACGTTATCTTTCGATAAATTATAAAATTTCCTCGATCTGGTCCGCCATTCAGCAGGCATTGTGTCAGGAATTGTGCGGAAAGTGGAGAACGGAGTGTCTCAACATTAAGTTTTCTCTGTATACTCTGCTATATGCGTTACAGTATCTATTTAATATTAAAAAAGTATCGGTCAAGTGCGATTTTACGGTACCCCAAAAAATTGTATTTACCAAGTTATATATCGAATAATATGTTGATAATTTTCATGAAATTGGTGAAGTGTATCTGTATTGCCATTACTGAACAAAATTTTTGAAAAAATAATACTGAATCAGTTAACAAGCTATTTTGCCAAGAATGAAATGTTTCATAATGCACAGTATGGTTTTACTAGGGGTAGATCTACGGTAGATGCAGGAGTTGCGCTCCTTAAACACATATACGATGCCTAAGAGAGGTCACAGAACGCAATCGCAGTATTTTGTGATTTGTCTAAGGCTTTTGACTGCATGACATTATTACTCAAACTTAGTTATTACGGAGTCAACAACAACGCTCGTAATCTAATTACTTCATATCTCACTAAAAATATTCAGCAAGTTACTGTCAATAATGTCTGTAATCGGGTTGTTATTTACGGATGGGTGTGCCACAAGGATCGATTTTGGGGCTTTTCCTATTTTTGGTATATGTAAACGATCTTCCCTTTTTTTGCTGAGAATTTATGCGATATTGTATTATTTGCTGACGATACTTCTTTGATCTTTAAAGTAGACCGGAATGAAGATAATTTGGACGAAGCGAATAGTGCACTGTCGCAGATTCTTCACTGGTTTACCGCTAATAATTTAGTATTGAACGCGAAAAAAACTAAATGTATAGAATTTACTATGCCCAATGTTAAGAGACAGAAGCTTAACTTAAGTCTTAATAATGAAATTCTTAACTTCACTGCAGAGTCCTGCAGTGTTTTTGGGAATAACTCTGGATTCGAGACTTCAATGGGGCACCCACCTGTCTTCCCTTGCGAGTAGACTGAGCTCTGCTGCTTACGCTGTTAGAAAAGTGAGACAGCTTACAGACGATATTACTGCTCGAATAGTTTATTTTAGTTATTTTCATAGCATCTTGTCCTATGGAACATTGCTTTGGGGCAATGTTCCAGATATTGAATCAATATTAATAATTCAAAAAAGAGCAGTGCGGGCTATATACAGCATGAGAGCTCGGGATTCTTTGCGAGAAGTTTTTAATAAAGTGGGTACTCTTACGGTCGCGTCGCAATACGTCTACAATAATATTTTTTTTGTACGTAAAAATATAAACAATTACCGAACGAACAAGTGTTAAGTACGGTATAAATACAAGGAGTAAAAATAAACTGATTACACCTAGTTCCCGCCTTCATAAGGTAAATAAATCGTTTATGTCCCAAGGTATATGCAGGTATAATACAATTCCACAAATACTTACAGACTTACCCTTTGAGCAATTTATAGTCAAGATAAAAAACATATTAGGGAAAGTATATTATTCACTCCAAGAATATTATACGGATGTTAGTATGTGTGTGTGGAGCTAAGTACTATTGATGCTCATTCGGGAGGCTAACCACAATTGTAAATATATTGTAAATTTACATTAAAAAGAGCAACTGTTGAGTTTCTCGCCAGCTCTTCTCAGCAGAACTGCTCTCCGAGCTGGTGGTAGCTTCTAGCAGGACTGACAATACTGACACTTATGTTAATTGACGTAAGACTAATAATTGAATAAAGAATATTTTGATTTGATTTCATTTAATTTTATTTTTTTTTCATTTTTATTCAATTTAATTTCATTTTTATTTTTTGGCAATCTCAACATCGAAATGCCTCAGTCTTCAAATTTTCTTCATCCATGAGGACATGTCGAAGTTCAAAAACTGAAAAACTGCAAGCTCCTTCCAAACCAATTGAGCAAAATAATGGATGGTGATAAGTGATATTTACAATGACTTATAAAATATTCTTAATCTAATATATATATATATATATATATATATATATATATATATATATATATATATATATATATATATATATATATATATATATAACTATATATATAATAACGTCGCTAATGGCACTTTTCGCAAAATATCTCTATATATATATATATATTATATATATATATATATATATATATATATACTATATATATATATATATATAATATATATATATATATATATATATATATATATATATATATATATATATATATATATAGAGATATTTTGCGAAAAGTATCATTAGCGACGTTTATCAACAAAATAGGACACAAAACAATGATATTTCATTTTTTTTGTCTGTTTGTGTCAGAAATTATTGAATCGATTGAAATGTAGTTTTCAGAAGAGTGCAATAAATAATACTTACTTATGGAAATTATTATAATATATTTCTAGATATTAATTCATATTAAAAGTCACTGGAATTTAATTTATTAAACGAATATTAGCAGACAAAGCCGCGAGCTATACTTTCCTTATAAGAAATATATTACTAATTTCAACACTTAAAAACGAATTGAAATTTCGAACAATGAAAACTGTCGATTTCAAATGATAATACAAAAAAATACGACTTAGATTATTATCGTAATAAAAAATTAAAAAATCAATACAAAAACGAGTCACGCACGTTACCTTGTAACGTATATTCTATATATTTTGATTTGGGACAAATGCGTCCCCGTAGTCGTTAAAAGGTTAACAAACTAACAACACAGCACTCTCCTTAATACAGGCTACCTAGCCACACTATAAAGAGAGATATTAAAATTTTCAATTTACTTTATTTGGCTTCAATAGGTATGTTATTTAAAAAAAAATCACTTCACTTTATATTTCGCATATTGTGTGGTAGACAGAGAACGTAATGTTAAGAGTTAAGTAACTCCGTTCCCATTGCGTTGAGTGGCGGAACTCAACGCCGCGCTGTGTCTTGTTACCAGAGCAAAGAAAATAATCCAATCGACTGTGCTGCTGCGCCACCACTATGCTCAATATTAATATATGATATAGTATACACAAAGGAACCAAATTCAACTTTTGTTTTATTTTATGGTATTTTATGGTTAACTAACGAATATTTTAGTTAAGTAACTAATTTGGCTTCGCTGATTTCAAATCTACCCTCCATTTTTTTCTAACTGCTCTAGTTTTTAAGATACAACTATTGGCCATATATTTATACCAGTTACATTTAACTTCAATAAAATCGAACTGTTCTTGATGACTGAATGATGAATGATGACTTTGTTTACTGTTCAGATATTCCTGATTTGTTGAAGGTAATGGCAGTACAAAATTTTAATTCAAATTAATGGCGTTTATTTAGTGATTCCTATAAACGGTAATAAGCTGGGTTCATTACCGATTGCTGATTCAACTGAAGTCAAAGAAGAATATGATAATGTAGCTTCTGTTACGGCCAACATTACTTTATGTTGGCCGTAACAGAAGCTACAGTATCATATTCTTGAACACAAGTGGCGCATATGTGCAAATATATATAAGGTGAATATTCTTCTCGGATAACAAGGAGGCTATACAAAATACCGTTGTTGTATTTGTCTGTAGAACAGCACTGGGTTAGTGAAGACTGCCTTATATACAAGGTTCCAGGTAAACTGAATTTAATAAATAAACTACTAGTGCCTAGGGATCGTATTATACTGCCACTTTTACATATCAAACTAGGGCTAATAAAACAATTTGTCAACGCTTTGTACAAGGATGGAGATTGTTTTAAATACATCTCTAAAAAGTTCTATAATTTGAGTAGAGAGAAACTGAAAGATGACATTTTTGATGGTCCACAAATAAGACGGTTGTTAAAGAATCTAAATTTTAAAAGTAAGACAAGACTAAAAGAAGAAGAAGAAAGAAGAAAGAAGAAGAAAGATAAGACTAAAATTGAAAAAAATGCCTGGAATGAATTCGTTTGGATTACAAAAAAAAATTGGGAAATACAAGATATGAAAACTATGCAGAGTATGCTAAACAGATGTTAACGTACTTCCAGCGCGTTGGTTAAATTGTGAGCATCAAAGTACACTACCTCCACAGCCATTTGGACCGTTTCCCTTAGGTTTGAGTGAATAACAAGGGGAACGGATTCATCAGGACATTCGGATCATGGAGGAGTGGTATCAAGGTCACTGGGATGTTCACATGATGGCAGACTACTGTTGGAACATTAAAAATATCCCTTGTGAACCTAATTAAATTTTTTTGAAAACTAGTAGCTACTTTTGTAATGTGTTTTTTAAATAAAAATAATTTTCATGAAAACCTGGTTTAACGTATATTTTAAAAAAATAAATCTGATAAAAAAAATATCCTGTAAATAAATAATAATAATATTTCATGCAACAAAAATTCTGTTCCCCTGTGTTATTGTTTAATATTGTACGATTAATGAATCTCTTCTATAGTAATAAAGAGTAGATATGGCTTATTTATGTCAATATTTGTATGTTAAAAGGCTTCTAAGTCTAAAACTTTGATATTTAAAAATAAATAATATGTCATCTGTGGGAACAACACGATTTGATGGCGGAGATTTTAGAGAGACATTAGACTACAAAATAAAGCTTGTTTTAGATTATGACTAAATGCTAGGATTGTTCCCGATATTACCTAATAATGTGGGTAGCGGAAATGTGTGTACATCTCCCTACAGAGATACTAGTGACAAACGTATAAGAACTTCTACGTGGGTCGTAAAGGCCGTATAATTAAATTGACGACTAGGGCTGGGACGGTATCCAAGAGGCATAGATTAAAATATTTATAATGAGTATTTGTATTTTTTGTAATTTTTTTTGATGGTCCCTTTGCTAGAATTCTTCTTGTGGTTTGAAATTTCAAGTGGAATATTACACACTTATAATACACAATGCCGCGCTTTGTCTACATACCTGAGCAAGATAATGAAATAACTCATTTTCCCCGGGTAGGAATCGATCCCACAACGGTCGCCTTTAAAGGCAAACGTTATGCCGCTGCGCCACAACGGCCTCTTAATTCAAATTTGAAGAATTTAATTATATGCAGTAAGTATGGAAGATATTCTGTAGAAGAATAGGGTAGACTGGGTTTGGTTGGAACATACCAAATATCTCAAGACCCGTGCGTAATTAGGTGAAAAGTACGAGATGAAATGAAATGACCGGAGTCGTCCCTTAAGTGTTGCTACGCTAAGTATTGCTACTTTAACTTGAATTTTGGACTAAAGTTAAAATATTGTAAATTTGTAGTAGTTACTTTCTATTTTTAAATTTATTATTAGTCTTATTGTGAATAACTTTATAGTTCCATAGGATGTAACTGGAGTCGTTTGAAACATTTTTCATATGTACGGTGGAAACAATTAAGTTATTTGATTTTTCATTTTAATGAACTACGATAGATCAGATCCGTACTATCAAGACTATATAAGATATCAAAGTGATGTCATCGATAAGAATGATGGCAGAAAAAAATGGGCCTAGCCACTGTTCTCTGTTTTATGATTAAAATGGGATATGGCGATAAAAAAAAGAAATGGATTATAAAGCCCTCAGTGGAGTAACTAGGAACAAGTAGCTTTTGAATTATATAAAACTATAAACATTATCAAAATCTTGGATATTAATAATGATATTTCTTATATAGATATATATTTATATATTTATATAATTCAACCACGCCATTAAAAAATATTAGATGATTAATAAAACAATTGTATGAATATTTTGCATTACTCGCAACAGATCACAAGATATCCATACTATTTACATACGTAATATTCGCTTGGATTTTTTTTTTGAAGTTAAGTTAAGTAATGATAGTTTCACTGATTTACAAGAAATATAAAAAATATGTCTATCTATACCGAGTCTCCCCTTACACGTAACAAGTTTTGTCACACTTCGCCACGTTAAACGGAAAGATTATCAAAAATTTGATTATAATTTCATTTACTTACAAACGTTCTACGTTCAGTATTTAAACCTGCCTATCCATACAATCGCCAATACATTTATATACGAGTATGTATTTGTCATAGAAAGTAAAAAAAATTTACGCATCATGGGTACGGAACTCTTGACACATCAATTTTATAACTCCAGGTCGACGGGGAGCATAGCCCTATATGCTTCGTATAGCGGCGAATGTCATACAATACGCCAAAAACAAGAACTCGGTATCTATTGAGTGCCTGACAAGTTGATAAAATTTCACTTTGTTAAGTACTCTTGTATAAGGAGGCCATTATTGGCTTTAAAACGCTAGGCCCATTAAATTGCGTAACCCTAAAAATAATAATCTTTCAATATTTAACATTTAAAGTAATATGTACTAGACCAGCAACGGCACCCACAGACTTAATTCAGAACATAACTGATATTAAACAGTGTCGCTGATAAAATATTAACCGTAATAATACTTGTATACTAAAATACCTATGTAAGTAGATTTAATGTAAATTAATCAGTTTAAGTGCGGCTTAAAATTAAAAGGGGAGTTTCTTCAGTAAAAAAAGTCGCAAAATTTTCACCAAATCTCGTAGACGTATGACTACACGGTTATATCTTTGGGGCAAGGAACAATTGATTACATCATTTTTATACTACACGACATTTATGTAACATTGTTCATTATACGGATGTTTTCGCTTCACACGTAACCCCCCCCCCCTCCCCCCATGTAGGAGGGTCAGCAGAAGAGACATATCTAGTGACCAGACTCTCCGTTTTCCGCGCGCATTCTATTTATCGTTAGTTGAGTGGCGCAAAT
>JAXRJS010000002.1:960000-1000000 GCA_037127375.1 Dione juno
CAGTACTGTACTAATCTTTTATATTTAACGGACGATGTGAATATATTACAAGTACTTTACAATTGCTTGTTTATCATAAAATCTATAGTTTTAAAGCTCAGTGGAGTAGGTAAGTTTGTTTTGTTAATATATATATATATATATATATATATATATATATATATATATATATATATATATATATATATATATATATATATATATATATATATATATATATATATATATATATATATATATATATATATATATATATATACTTTATAAAATATATTTTAATATCTCCACTCTGGTCTGGTAGATAATGTGGGCGCTGAGTTCTATCACTAAGCACGTAATCGAAAACGATACCCATAAATCGTCATCATGTGTTGAATACTTCATCATTTTTTTATAGATATAAACGTCCCTCGTGAATCACTCCGTCTATTAGTGAAAACCACATTAAAATCCATTGGGCAATCTGGAAGCGAATTTGTAATTGTACCTACAGTTAGTAGTTGCACATAGTTTAAAAAGTTTAAGAACGAGCTGTATGCAATAATTTCGTTTGGTTTGCGAGTATTGTTACAGGAAAATTCCTTACTTCCTGTCCCTGTTGAAATTTCCGGAAGTCCCGTCTGCGTTGTCTGTCTGTTACTCAGCGACGGTAAAGTTACATATATATATATATATATATATATATATATATATATATATATATATATATATATATATATATATATATATATATATATATATATATATATATATATATATATATATATATACATGTGATTTTTTTAAGCTGTTGTAATGATATTAGATCTCCTAACAGGTCCAAAAAATTGCAAATTATTGTAATGCTTGAAATTATGAATTATAAAAAAATGAAAAATAAATCCCTTTAAATTTCTCGCGTCGTTTCTTCGCTCTCTGGGGCATTAGTGAAACGGTAGTAAAGTTATTGACGTTAAAAAATGAAGCTTGTATGTTCTTATTTTAAATAACATTGTTTGAATTTGACTTTGAATTTGACTTTGACTTTGACTTTGACTTTGACTTTGACTTTGACTTTGACTTTGACTTTGACTCTGAGTCTACTGTACCTATTGCTGAAAGACGGCGAAAATACTGGGAACAGATTTATTTAATACAAGTTTGATCTGGATTAAACGATGCTTCAATTTTTTCTAATAGAATTTCTATAGCTTGACTATTGGCAAACATTAATGATCGAATAACTGTTCTCTGTTTTTAATTCGTTTATATATATATATATATATATATATATATATATATATATATATATATATATATATATATATATATATATATATATATATATATATATATATATATATATATATATATATATATATATATATATATATATATATATATAACTTTTACAAATATTTGTTTACAAAGCTCTATATAAAGCTATCGATCGCTTGACAAGAGTATCATGTTTACCAGTTCTCGATAATTTTATTATAATTTATTGTTGCTGCCATAGGTAGGTAGGTATTTACGTGTTATTGAAACGAGCTTGTCAATTGGCAATACTCTTAGTAAAGTAGATTAGTGACTATTTTTTTCTCACTACATCTAATTCTCTTTTTCTTTCCCAAATCTTAAATAAAAAATTATTGTAAATTTTTTTTTCAAACACATTTAACCATTTACAGGTAACTATATACAATGATATTCCAATACTGTAAATACACTACAATAAGTGATAATAAGTTATTTTCAACTTCATCCCGCACATGGTAAGGTACGAGGCAGAGAGAACTTAGTCTCTCCTTTCTTCGCTATACGCTCAATTCCGAAAAAAATAATCCAAGGCCTTCGTGGCGCAGAGGCATAGCGTCTGCCTGTTAACGCGACTATTTGTGGGTTCAATTACCACTTAGAATGAATTCGGAGAATGAATTATTTTAATTTTCTCCTCTCTGGCAACTATGCAATAGCTCGGCGTTGAGTTCCGCCACTCAACACGCAATGCCTCGAAAGGCGTAAAGTAAAGAACGGAATGTAACTTAACACTAGGTTCCTGCTGTCTACGGTTCCCTCTAGCTACCCTGCTATGTGCGGGATACAGCGTGAAGCTGTAAAAAAAAATGCAAAATAAAAAAAATGTATTTAAGACCTTAAATCGTATTTCAAAGCAAAGTTTAAAGTGACCGAGTGCATTCTTCAAAGAATTATGAATACACGTACGTATATTGTTATGCAATTGATATCGGCTCCTTACAATAAGTCCCGTTGAGAATGGACTTCTAGGAAATACACTTTATGAATTACAAGTGATTTCGCTTGCTCTTTTTTCTTATATAGAGTTAGATCATGGAGATAGTGACAAACCACTCCTTTCTATATTTTACTATTACTTGCTTGCCAGCTTGTTCATAATTTTATACTGTATTATTAATTACGAAAAATATAAGATATTGTGTCATCCATATAATATACATTAAAGGCAAACTTAACACGCTGTCGGGACAGCGTGTTACTATATTCCCGCTATACGGTAAAAAGCGTGTTGGTGACAGCTAGATGGTTTCTAGTTCGATTCCAGTCCTTCCTTATTTTCAGTATAACCTAATTTACTTAGCTGGAACAATTTAATAACTGAGTTAGCTTAAACTACCTGCAATACCTCCCTAACTAAATTAACATTGACGTTTTAGTAATTAATTTGTCAAAGGGAGCATTCGCTTTTATATAGAGCCGTTAGAAATTCAATTGATGCAGCTTGTGTACGACATTGCCATTCAATTAGTTCTATATAAGAGAAGGTTATCATAATAATCCATGAAACCTTGTTAATGGAAATACATGGTAAATTTAAGGAAGACAATAAATAAGTAAATTGAAGTATGACGCCCAATTGGG
Source organism: Dione juno (assembly GCA_037127375.1). Classification (NCBI taxonomy): domain Eukaryota; kingdom Metazoa; phylum Arthropoda; class Insecta; order Lepidoptera; family Nymphalidae; genus Dione; species Dione juno. The sequence goes on from JAXRJS010000002.1 coordinate 962,881, forward strand.
GTAATTAGCTAGTTTAATGTCCCCACTTAGTTAACGCGTGTAAGGTTGTGTTCCAAATTTGAATTCGAGCGAAACGTTTGAACGGAGAGTGTTGACACTATATTTTCGGAATGCGGAATACAGCTACTGCACCACGACGATACCAAACAAATGATGTCACTTTAAACTTTAAACTTTTAAACCACTTAGTCCAGTACAATAATATACTAGTAAACAGATGTGCAGTACATCGTTAGCATTTCTACATAATTTCATTATTAATGTAAGTTGAAATGTTACCTTTAATAATGAATGATCAATATTTGTATTTAAAGTCAATTGAAATATCGAATCATATATATATATATATATATATATATATATATATATATATTATATATATATATATATATATATATATATATATGTATATATATATATATATATATATATATATATATATATATATATATATATATATATATATATATATATATATGTATATATATATATATATATATATATATATATATATATATATATATATATATATATATATATATATATATATATATATATATATATATATATATATATATATATATATATATATATATATATATATATATATAACATACATCATTTTATAGTATCGATATCGTGTTGTTTTTTTTTGGAAATAATAAAAATAAAAAATTGCAAATTTCTTCAATCTTTTATGACATACATACATACATACATACATACATACATACATACATACATACATACATACATACAGAATGTAATATTAACATGCAATATCTATTAAAAAACTAGCGATTTTACTAACGATTGTTAACGTGTAAACTGTACGACTAAGTTTCTGTACAATTCATACCTTACCTATACGAGAGTTTTTCATTGAGCCCACTAGATGTCACTATATTAGCTGTCAAATATACTACATAATAATAATTTAATAAAAAAATACGTATTTCTTTTTTTTAAGTAAGCCGATAATAATTTAAAAAAAATATATGTGTAGATGTTATTAATAACGAGTCACAAAGATCAAGGAAGAAGTCGATTGTCGATGTTGTTGTTGTTTTTTTAGCGACTCCTATAACAAATGGCGTCCAATTATTTCTATTTCTATAAATACTAATACAGATAAATAACAATGCCTTTATATTTTCATCTGGCAGAGGCAAAAAGATGAGCAAGTTGGTGCCTCGATGTAGATGGAGGTATATAAAAACCCAGACGAATTTATATTAAATTTTTAGTGCTAACTGTTGGTACTACCGTCGCCAAGAGCTCGCAACTTTGTAGAAAATGATACCGCTTCCATTATTTTGCATTTATACTTGAAATTAGCGACTATTGTAGAGAAATTATATTTTTCAAATTTTACTGGAAACAGAGAAAACTCTGCTTCATATCGTGATTAGTTTCCAGAACAAAAAAAAAATAAAACGTACTTAAAGCTAAATGCCACAACCGCGCCATTACCGCATCTTAGAAAACACCAATAATAATAAATTTGACACAATCTTAAAATTGTCACATGAAGAGTGGTAGCCGAAAATAAATGTACGGCCATCGTAAAACATAAGGCCACGATCACATGCAATTCACAAGGTCATTACACTAGAATAGAATAGAATTGTATGTAGTACTATAAAGCTTTGAAAAACGTAGCGGGTATTTTTTGTTTTTTTTATTTATTTTTTTTTTTATTTCATTAATAACATGAAGTATCGGAAATTGGCGTTCGTTGCAATAGATGCGAAAATGCATCAAATGTCGAAATTCAGAAAGCTTCCAAATTTTGAGATTTTACGTAATAGTGGCGGAACCCGAACGAATCCAAATAAAACGCGTTTTCAGTAAGACACTGATTCGTAAACCTACGATAGTCTCATTTCAAACATTTTGTTATTATTATTACAGCAGGGCAGAGGGAATTTAGTGTTAAGACACTCCGTTCCACGCTTTCAGCCACATATGTCGTCAAGGCTTGGTAGTGACAGAGCTCAACGCCGTGCTTCGTCAATTTACCAAAATAAGAAAAAATTAAATAATCCATTCTCGTCAAGAGGGAATCGAGCCCGCAACCGTCGCGCTTACAGTCTTACAGTGCACCGCTGCGCCACGACGGCATTGATCTGTTGAATATTTTTTTATTATCACATCTTATATACTTAGGCAGTACTATCTTACTGACGTAGTTTTCTATTAATTCCTATATATATGGTATAAAGCGTGAAACGAGAATCAAACCCCACACTCTCTGTGTAACTTTCTAATACCCATTGTTGACATTTAGAATTTGATTTATAGACTGTTTGCTGGACAAATTTCACATTTCAGTCCAGTGGCTTGATCGTTAACTTGATAAAGCCAGTCGTTTTATAATATTAAGCGTTCAAGATTCGGTTACGGTTAGTCTTAGACTTAGCTTACTTTAGTAATAAGATCTTTGACAATGTAGAGCAACTCATTTAATTGCTTTAGTATGTTATAGAGTGAAACAAGTGACACAAAATTTCTCTCTACACTTCGCCAAATTCGAGATAGATAAATGCATTTAATAGCTTTTTAAGCTGATGTAAAAGCTTCTTGCACTTGACACTTGTATCACAACTAATTTCCATTACTCGTTTTCAGCCTAATTTTTTTAGATATTACGTATTTAGTTGCGGAACTCAACGCCACGTTTTGTCTATAGCAGAGAAATGAGAGAAACCCCCTCTAGTGGGAATTGAACCCATAGCCATCGGCCATCACATTTACAGTCCAACGCTGTCTCACTGCGGCTCTAATAAAATATATTACACACTTACAATTTAAATTTAAATTTTTTACTAACATTTAGTCCACTTAAGCTTCACGCTGTATCCCGCACATAGCAGTGTAGGCAGAAGGAACGTAGTGTTAAGACACTCCGTTCTCCACTTACCCACCTTTCAAAGCATTACGTGTTAATTAAATGTGGTGGAACTCAACGCCGCGCTCTGTCTTGTTGCCGGAGCGAAGGAAATGAAAACAATTAATTTTCCACGAGTGGGAATCGAACTCACAAGCCGTCACGTTCACAGGCAAACGCTGTGCCTCTAGTAATAGTAATATCGTATATGTATATACATACATATATATATATATATATATATATATATATATATATATATATATATATATATATATATATATATATATATATATATACATCTATAATTATATTACATAAGTAGGTTATGTTTTTATTCCGACTTCAAATGGCTGATCTCATAAAAAGCTTTTGTATAAAGTTGTATTCATTAGCTGAAATATAACAAACAAAAGCTACAGTGGAATATTAAATAGAACTTGAAAAATGTTTTGCTTTTTTTTGTATGTACATTGTTATATTAATTACGTATAATATGGGAGAAATGAGATGTATGTATGAAAATATCTTATTTTAGTTGGCAGTTAGAAATCGATATTTGCTTAAGGCTTAATAAAAAAAATCTAATTAAAGGTTAAAGCTATGATTATCGTATGTTTATAAAAATTACTAATAAGCACTATTCTAGAGAATATTTAGGCAAATGAATTTGAGCCTTGTTAACTGTCTCAAATAATGAAAAAAAAATAAAATTACAATTGCATAGAAAATCATAAAAAACTAAACTAAAAATAATATATTACACCAGATTAAAAAAGCTCTATAAACACAACAAAAGTTTGCAAAAAAGCTCAAAATGTATACAAAAAATGAACACAGTATACAATCGAAGTAGTGGAAAATAAGTCTAGCGATAACAACTGTTCCGTAGGCGAGTATTTAAATGAATGAGTATAGGAGAGTGGAGGGGAGGGGTCCTAGCTCCTACGGGTTTTCTGAGATGTAGTAGTCAGTTATACAAGCACACTGTACGCGATAACACAGCATCTCCATGAAAACATCTTAAAACGTACGTTTTTTTTATCATTTATCCTTAATTTTGTAAATAAACTGTGCATTGAAATAGTAATTTTCTATATAATTTTGGTAATTCTAAAGCTTTGAATGTTTAAATCGACAGTTTTACCTTGCAATGCGATTTTTTTTGTAAGAGTTTTAAATAGCTAGCGGTCTTTACATAACTGTAGGTACATGTCCTAGTGAAATCAATCGGCGTCGTCAATTTTGTGTTAACTATTATTAATGTGAAGTAAACGAGCTGTAGCGATAAATTTAGTTTGTGGCGTGGTGATTTTTATTTTTTAAATTAATTTTTTTATAAACTCAAGGTACGTATCTTAATATATTATATAATATTTTTTGAGTGTCTTGTATAGGGTTTTGTTAGTTTTTTTTAATATGTTTAATATATTTTATTTTGACAGATTTAAATGTGTGTGAAATGGCGAAACTCAAAGCTGAGATTAAATGCCATTTTCATGACTTAAGCCCATTTAGAATCAATCTAGGTCATTGGAATTTATAGGGAAATATAATATATATTTTTAATAAATTGACATATATATATATATATATATATATATATATATATATATATATATATATATATATATATATATATATATATATATATATATATATATATATATATATATATATATATATATATATATATATATATATATATATATATATATATATATATATATATATATATATATATATATATATATATATATATATATATATATTTCGAGGTATTGCGGGTTGAGTGGCGGAATCGAACCCACAAACCGTCGCGTTTACAGGCTATACATTAAATATATATATTAAAGAACAATGTACTTGTATACAGAAAATTTAAATGCTTAATCAAATTTACTAACATTATTCTTACTGTATATTATTCTTACTTATATATACATTTGTAATATTTCCATGGTAAAAGCTCGCTGGTAATGTAATTAATTAGCCAAAGCCGATTGCAAAAGCTTATTAAAATATCTTCAAGAGTCTTATATTCAAGAAAAATAATTTTACCTATACGATTACTTAATGAAACATTCATTACCAAGTACAGTATTTCTTAATACTTTATGATAGTGGTTGAGTAGTGGGACTGTGGGGTTTGAGTACACCACTTCAGAGCCTTTGCACCACCTCGATGGAAATCAAAACTTGATGGAGACCAAACATTTCTATCAGAAGGCTCTAATGCAACAGTGAACGCTAAAAGTACTGTGCTTTTTTAATCATGTCTTTGCATCTGTTTTTTAGTTTTTAGGGTTTTAGGGTGTAGATCATTTTTTTTAAAGAAAATTAGTTATTTATTAGTTTTTTACAGTAAAAGTCATAATATTTATTACGATTTAATTAATATCTGTGGTTAATTTCAGACAAAATGAGAGTATTAGATGACTTTTATAAGTTGTACTTACCGTTGATGTACAATCATTAAATTGGTCATATATCGCCATACATACGCGAGTCATACGCATGACTCGCACTTGACCGATATTCTTTTGTTGAACAAGAGTATTATAGATCCACCTACATAGCTCTTGCATGCGATATTTGCCTTTTAGTTGTAGTACAGTATTTGTTTTAATTTACAAGATAACTTAACTTGAAATATTATATAATTTAAGCTTGACAGAAAAAAATAATAGTAAAAAAACCTAAACTTAGCAAAATTATTATATTTTTCACATTTTATCCCATATAAAGGTGGCAGAGGGAATCTAGGGCCGCGACACTCCGTTCTCCGCTTTGAAAGTCAATATTAAATAATTTTAGTAATAATAAAATTCATGTATTGAATCCGAATTCCACGGTTCAAAAGTGCTTGTAAAAGTCTATATAAATTTTTCTTTTTTCTTTATTTTTTTTTCTCTTCCTTTAATTTTATTTTTTTTGCAGTGACGAAAATATAGAAACATGGTTGTATATTCTGCTGGTGAAGAAACAGACGACGAAAGAGAAGAAGAGTGTGATGAGCGCGATCAGGGTGATGGAGCCAAGGCGGAAACTTACCGTCTACAGCCTGTAGGAGAATCCTCCTCGGCAATGACCACCAAGTAATTTTTGCTTTTAGTATGTATGGATGATGTATGGATATGGATGATGTAAATGTATGTATGGATTAAACATCGTGAATTTTTTTTTATAAATAAATATGCGTAATTTCTAGAATATCTGAGTGGACGGGTTCGATTCCTGTTTGAGGCAAGATTTGTGAGATATCCTTGTACATTGAAATACAAAACAATTTTTTTTTAATTTATAATAAATCAATAACTGACCGTCTTGTGCTTGTGGTTGGTGGTTGGTGGTGACTTGTGGTTTTGATAACCATGACTTGTCTACTCACCTAGAGGCCGATTGTTATATATAGAATTATATTTACTATGTAAAATTATTTATTAAAAAAAAATATACAAAAATATGCATTTAAATATATTAACGATATAATTTACTTTAAAGTTAAATTTGAATATATAAATATTTATTGATATATGTTTGTAAGGAGAATTGATCTCCTCTTATAGAATTTATGTATACCAGAGGACCCGTTGACGCGTTAAAAGCGCGTTGCCATAGCAACGTGTATGTCACTTTATACAAAAGTTATATATAAACATATTCGGTTAGTTTATTTGTTAATTTAATATACTTTATAAACATTATTATTGAAAAATATTAGCATATATTGCACTTCTGCACATAAACTATAAGTGTACCAAATTTCATACTCCTGATTCTGCGCAATTTTCGTAAAAATGGGGCCAAAGTTGTTTGCTTCACGTATCAATATAAACATTATAAATTATTGATATTAAGAATTTGTGACCTTTTAACCCTTAAAATGCGCATTTTCCCTTGTTTCCACTGCCAAATTTAAAAGTAACCTACAAATGCTGCCTTAAATATAAAAAGTTCTAGAATTGAACTAACAATCGTTCTAGTCAGGCTGAGACCTTTTAGTAGTAGTACTAACACACTGTAGTACTCGCCTCTTCTTATAACATTTTTAAAAGTGATATTCTGGCTAAAAAGGCTATATAAAAATATAAAAAAAGCACAAATGTAAAGTCTCAAAAGTGGTAAGTGGTCAAAAATACCATAAAGTACACTCGCACTGCAACGGATATGTGACCTCAAAAAATGATTCCATTCCTGACCTCATTCCATTCAATGTATCTGCCCACTTCCTGATCCAGTGCTTCACTCAATACTAAGCTACGTTTTGGAGATAAATACGTACATATTTAGCTGTGGTTAAGATATATATATATATATATATATATATATATATATATATATATATATATATATATATTATATATATATATATATATATATATATATATATATATATATGATTGATTTAAACTGAAACTTTTTGCTTATTATATTTTTTTATTTTTTTATTATTGCAAAAGTGACAAGTATGATGTTCTGGAACAGAAGCCGACACTTAGTGGTCTGTAACTAAACGGCTTAAATTTCACAGGGAGGTCTCAGAGGAAGAGGACGAGTACGATCCACATGATCATAGACAGCTGTCGAAGCCAACAAAGTGAGTGTTCTCTCTACATACATTACTCTACATCCTAAATCCTACGTCTAAGCCTATCCTATTGTTATTTCAAATTAATTTCCATAATATTTAAATATACTCGTGAGTACTAACTATTTAACAAGTACTATTTTTATTAAGAAAAATTATAAAGCCTTATTTACTGGACTGGACTAGAAATTGCAAAAAAAAATTAAGAATGTACTGCTTAAATAAACTTATTAATATATATATATATATATATATATATATATATATATATATATATATATATATATATATATATATATATATATATATATATATATATATATATATATATATATGTATATATATATATATATATATATATATATATATATATATATATATATATATATATATATATATATATATATATATATATATATATATATATTAGTTTTTTAAATCAAATTTACTTATATATTAACTAAATTTTAAATACTAACTGTCATTTATAGATAATTATGCTTCAAATCACTTTCAATAGACTGCATCAGCTATTCAATATCGAAGAAATGTGACAGTTCACACGCTAAGTGGCAATTGTTATTATCCAACCAATTAATGTGGGTCTCTGTTATCTATAATATTATATACAAACGGCGGTCCCACTTAAAACGGTCTCGCAGTGTATAAACCGACACATCTAATTAAAAACAAGTAATTACCATTCAAACACATAACTAGGTTGAGTCCATTTAAATCTACGCCATACTTTAAATGACCCAGATAGTGTATAGAATAGAAGTTCTATAGATCACATTGAACAGAAATATAATGACTAATGATATACTGTGTTAATATATAGCTATAATTATAGGATATAGCTGAGTGCCTTAGCTCTCATATCATCTCCATATTTTGTTGACTATGTCAAAATAATAAAGTACCTAACCTAACCTAACCCTAGATTATTTGCCGTTGTCGAATCTACGGCGATAAATTAAAAAAAAAAAAAACGCCGTGTAATGATTATACATGTGATCATTATTCTTTAAAATTCTGGTTAGTATTTTTTAGTCGTGATCTTTGCGACCGATTGTCCGAATTGTATAGAGAGTCGGCTACCGATAGACCAGCTGTGGCTAGAGCTGTGTCTCCATCTTGTAGACTTGATTTGTTTTTTTTAATTTTCTCTATGCCATTTATTATTTTTGTTTTTAAACATAAGACGAAGTGAAAGTGACGATAAGGTATCAGGGGGTCTGATAGAATCAACAGGGTCTGATCCAGAACATGAAACGGTAGCGAAGCAATGCGGTAAGGTTAGTGCTTAACACTAACTTTCTGAAGAAAAAAAGCAAAATATATGCTGTATCTAATGAATGAATTATCAAAACTAATTGTACCAAGTTCTAAGAATCATTATACTGCATAAAATGAACGTTTGTCACAAATATATCAGCTGCTAGATTTTCCCAGTATGTTTATGTCCTTGTCTTTAAGTATACTTAATTGAACTTCTAGCTTTCAATTATTATAAACATTTTCTATAAAAATTGAAATCTTACTTATTGCACTATTATATTAGTACATTTATTATTTTTGTCTATTATTATTTTATGCTATTTTTTTTTGTATGTAAAAATACATCATGAATTTATACATATAAGATATTTAAACATCTTTAATTTTTTTAAATACCATCCAAAGTCAAAACGATGAAGGTTAGTGATAAGCGTCAAAAAACAGAGTGTAACCTAACACTAGACCTCTCTGTTGGCCAAAATACCTGAATAAAAGGAATATTTCAATACACTCACATAACTCGACACGAAAAGTCGTATATGTATATTTTCACCTCTAAAAATCAATGTATACCACTTCTAATGCATTTTCTATGACAATATCTAAAAGGAAAGTGTTGCAAGGTCGCATATGGCTACTCACAGTATATTCACACAACACTATACAATTATGTTTGAAGCAAGTTTTAACTTCTTTCTTCAATTTCTTAAGTGGCCTATCACATAGTGAAATGCATAATTTGTAGCTAAGGCTTTGTAAATTGCTTTATTGGCACTTTTTTTTAATTTTATTACTTCATTTTATCACTTAAGTTAGTTAGTTGAAAGGGGTATTTATAGGGTAGGCAGGGAAGACTTAGTGTTGAGTTGTGGAGCTCAAGGCTGTGCTTCGTTTTACTGGGACTAGAAACCCACCGCGCACTGCTGCTATCCATATCTATATCCAGATTGTTTGGGGATAGCAGCCGTGATGTCGAAGGTCGGGTTCGAATCCCCACGATATCAAGTCCCTCGATAAATGTGATTACGAAATTTACCGTCTTTTAATTTTTCTATTAGGCGACGAACAATATACAATACATTGTTAAAACGAAGCATAAGCTTTCATATCTTTTGATTGCGTTGGCTTAGAAGTTTAACTTTTTCCGTGGTCTAAGGAACGGGGTATCAACATAGATGGCAAGTACCTCCTACACTTGAGATTTGCAGACGACATTATTATTGTAGTTGAAACTATGTAAGACCTGCAATATATTGGGCAGCTTAGTTGAGTCTTCTGCTCGCATCGGACATCGCACTTGGACAAAATCAAGACAATGTTTAAGGAACACGTCATACAGGCATCGATTCCACTTAACGGATGACCTCTTGAAGTTTATCATGAATATCTCTTCCTTGGCCAAACTGTGCAGTTAGGTAGAAACAAGTTCAAGTTGGAGGCTCGCAGAAGAATACGGCTAAGTTGGGCAGCGCGTAGCAACTTCTTTAAGTGTCGATACCGCAAATTCTGAAGTATGTATGTGACGAGTGTGTAATACCAGTTATGATGTACGGAGCCGAGACATGGACTGTCAGTGTCCACCGGTCAGTGCGACCGGTCTACCAGTTCAAAATCCCCTCTGCATCTGAAACAAGGAAATCTGACAGCGAACAAAACTTATTAACATATCCCATAGGATTAAAAAGCTGAAATGACTGTCTGCTGTCTCCTGGTCAAAAAATAGTGATTGGGTCCAAAACGCTAAAGATCGAGCTCAGTACGGTGTCATTCGAGAGGCCTATGTGCAACTGTGGATGAGGACAGGCAGATGAAGATGATTATGAAGGCGCGGTACAGTTATATATTCCTTATTACTTTCAGCTTGATACAGACAGACAGACAAACAACGTGAAATCAAAAAAAAAGTGATCCTTATAGGATAGGTTCCAAATTATTCTTTTGACGTACACAACCCTAAAAAAACAATTTTGTGAAGAGTAATACTCAACTGAAAGACTATTGAAATAATTTTATAACCGAAATACAATTTTAGTTTGCAAAATCGATTAATTAATAAATCGATATTCAACAAATTACATTTTTCCAAGCAGCTCTTTACGATGAGTAAAATAATTTCTAATAATATAATGACGACACATTGGCTGTAACTACCTAATAAGGCAATTTTCTACATTTTCCACTTTGTCTAGAATATCTGATAATATGCATTTAAGAACAACAGAATATATATTAACAATACAATATTTTAATTTAATATAATTTTTAATTTTCAACAAGTAGTCAATAATTTTCAACATTATTATTTTATTAATATAATTATTAATAATGTTATGCACTGATAATATTATGACTACACCTGGACTATTTGTTTGAAGTAAAAAAAATAAGCCTTTATTACTGTTTTACAAAAACTATTTCTCTTCCTAAGTATATATATTCTTCTAGATATTCTATTTCCTCCATATTTACTGTGATCATATATGTCTGTGAAATATTAGCCAAAATTTTTATATTGAAAGCCCCGCCTCTGCGCTTTGTTGTGACAATTCTTGAAACATTGTTCTCCAAGCTCTTTCTCAAACAGTCTTGAGAATATAATCAAATCATCTGCAAAGCTTAGATGGTTTAGTGTATTATCATTTATGTTGAGCCCATTGTGGTCCCAATGCATATTCCTGAATATATTCTCAAGAGCCGCTGAAAATAACTTGGGTTAAATAGGACCACCTTGCTGGACACCTCGCTCTATAGGGAACTCTGGATGTATGTGCAGTACTCTCCACATATATTCATGTTCCATGAGTCGAAGGCCTCATAATAATGAACAAATCTTAAATAGGTAGGTAGGTTTTGTTGTAATCCTTGTATTTTGAAGAACTTGTTTTAGTATACGTATATGCTCTAATGTTGAGTATTTGCTGCGAAAACCCTGCTTTGCTTGCCCTTTTGTTTGGTTTTCGTTGAGACTAGAAGTGATTCGGGACGGGGCTCTTTCATGAAATACTTTCTAAGCATTGTACATCAAAATTAATAGGCCGATAATTCTCTATTTCTCCTTTATCTACTCTTGTATGTAACAGTATTATGGTCAATTTGGTACAGTCAACAAAATAAAGGTTGCGTACTAAGATTTTTATAATATAATACGTTTCTATATTGTTAAAACGAAAATTTTCCATTGTTTTTTTTTTAAATACAATATTTTCTTACCGAAAAGGTATCTGACACTTTGCCAAACAGAGCTGTCAGTCAATTAACAATGTGATTTAACGTAAAAATTTCAACTTTTGTGTTTCATAATTATTAAAACTTGACTGACTAATATGCCGCGTCACTAAGATTTGTTACTGGATGAAAGGTGTGAATTCGATTCCCAATATTACTATTAGCATATATTTAAAGTATGACAATATGGCAAACAGATTATGTATTTTTTATTTTTAATTGCATTTTCTTGAATTTATGTGCCTTTCAATTTGTTTTCAAGATTTTGAATATTATTATTATTTTAGAGGCCTTCGTGACATATTCTAACTACGGCCATATATTTTCATATCCCTGCCTTGATCATACTAATCACGCGGTGGAGTTCTACTAATAACTACTAACAGACACTTTCTACTGTGTTCTACTTTATAATCAGAAAACGACTTTTTTTTTCTCGATAATTGGTTAAACAGTTTTAGGCCTGTTTACTTCAAAAAAAGCTAAAGCCAACATAAAAAATCCAAATCCACGGCTTAGGTACCGTAGATAAGGATCTAATGACTAAGCAATCCTCGTAAGTGAGTCTGACTCGCACTTGACCGACATGTGCTTAACTAAATTTGCTATTTTCAGTGATTTGGAAACACTGGTACATCTGCTGAAATGCAGTTTGGGCACAGGTATTCTGGCGATGCCGCAAGCGTTCGCCCGCGCCGGCCTCGTCACTGGTATCATAGCGACTGTGCTAGTTGGCATACTTGTTACCCATTGCCTGCATGTTCTGGTAAGTTTACATAATAGCTTTTTTTTACATTTTTTTAGTATTAAGTATTACTTTACTCTTCAATTATTATACCAAGTGTGTGTGTGTGTGTGTGTGTACGAGCTTCTGAATAGAAGTTATCTCATAGCACCACTATGGTCCCCATAATTAAAATACAAAAAAAATAAAACAAACAAACAAACAGAAAGTTGTATAACTGAGACAAAATTGATAATTTGTTTACAAAACCCTTTACTAAGGGCCACGAGGAGTCATTATTCACCCTTAGCCCTTCCGCCAGTTACAAGGGGACTATCGGAGGGTGCGTATCGAACCGGTACAGCTCACTGCGCATATGGTCAATAGTTCAAATCGGTTTTAGAATATGAGGAGGGGACGTATTATAAGGATTATCTACACTAATGATTTCGAAGTTTACTGTCAGATACACAATGCAGTGAAGTGAACCAAAAAGACTAACTGTTGAAGGTGATCTGACTAATTAACCCTGCCAGGATTTTAATATAACTTACTGGAATGATAGTGTGATCTTAGCCTAAAAATGAGACGAATGGTCAGATTTATCTCTCCATCTTAAAACGGGATAGTACGTTATCACACATCTATTTAATGACAAATTATGTAAATAAATGTAATCTATACACGCTATTTCCCGTATCCCTAGAGCATTATTGAGAGTTTCCCCATTTTCCGCGCCCAATTTACGGCCTCAACGCCGCGCTTTATCAACAAAAACAAACAATATACAAATACAAATTGTGAATTCTATATCATTACACTAGGTACGATCCCAATACGCTGCTTGCAAGAGACTGAGGGTACCATTACTATCCTACCCGGATTCCGTCGCCACCGCATTAGGCTGCGGCCCCGACTTCCTCCGCCGTTTCACCAGACCAGCTGCTTTGGCCGTGGATATATTTCTAGTGGTGTACCAACTTGGGATCTGCTGTGTTTACATTGTGTTCATAGCTGACAATATAAAGAAGGTGAGTTTGTTTACGTTCGTTATATTTATCTGTGTTTATTTTCGTTCAACAATTTTTGGTTATCGCTTGCTTGCGATTTGTAAAAAAAGTAGGTCGTAAGATCTATATATATATATATATATAAATACATTCCAGTATATATATATATATATATATATATATATATATATATATATATATATATATATATATATATATATATATATATATATAATATATATCTATATATATATATATATATAAATACATTCCAGTATATACCGAAGTACATACCGTAGTTTTCATTCCAACGACGTGCCCATCGTCCAGTCGCGTTGGTGCAGCAAAAATTGACCTATTTAATAACAACTTAGTATAACGATTAAATGATAAAATCGATTGTTACTTACGTTTATGTACATTATATATGTTAATAAACAATCATAGGAGCAATGCCGTTGCATCTACTCGTTCAATGTAGAGTTTTAATACGTTTCATTGAGATGCGTCCATACCAAGATTTCCTAACTGAATGCTGTGTTAGTGAAAACTAGGCCTTATATACTTGATTTTATTTCCTAGGGTCGTCGTGGTGAAGCGGCACAGCGGGTTCGATTCCCATGAGTGGAGAATTAATTGTTTTAATTTAATTTTTGTAAGTTTTCTGTTAGAACACTCGGTTCCCCGATTTTTGTTTTTTCGTCGAGACATTTTGCGTTAAGCGGCGGAGCTCAACGCCACGCTTTGTACACTTACCAGGGCAAGAAATTGAAATAAGTCCCCTCCCTGAGTGGGAATCGAACGCCGGGCTTCTACATATATTAAAAAAACAAAATACTATTATTTTAACAATATATATTATAAGGATTTCATATATAAAACTAGAAACTTTGTAAAAACTGTGCCACAATAATGACAAATCACTAACAAATATTGCTACAAAATACTAGCGCAAACTAGCAATTTCCGCCCTAGTACCAGCGGTATGATTCCAATTAGGGACCTATTAGCTCCTATACAGATATAGCCTATCCAGAGGAATGTAACTACTAAAACTACTACCAATTGTGGTAATTTATAAACATATGAGCAATATTCCTTATTTTCCTCTATAGGTATATTTTAGGCCCATATTTACGTATTTCTATTTAGCTGGGCCAATTGTACCTAATAGCTCCTCATATACAGATCCTGAACGTGAGGAATGTAATAAATTAATGAGAGATATGATTTCCTCTGGCTTGCATAATAGCAAAATGGGGTTCCGTAATTGATCTAAATGAACCGGCGTCGGTAGTAAACGGTCTATGACCGTGTCAATATTAATCAAAACGTTGGAAGGGAACAAACCTTGGATGCCAATAAGTCAATAATTATAATATTACAACATAGCAACTATTGTGTGCGACAAATGGAGAATATATATATATATATATATATATATATATATATATATATATATATATATATATATATATATATATATATATATATATATATATATATATGTTCGTGAAACGGAAATCCTTCTACTGGTTATTAAATTTCGACAATTTTATATGAGAAAGTCCAGCGTTTAGTTACGTACATACTAATCTATGTCTACCGATAAAGACTTCCATCGCTTTTTCACCAGTAATACGTATAGGTACTTCATATAAGTCGTTTAAATAATGACTCTATTCTATAGATATAATTTTTTTTAGGTATGCGATCCACATTACGAAATGGCCATTGAAATACACATGTTGATTATACTAGGACCTCTCATGGCATTCAATTTGATACCCTCATTGAAACTCCTGGCTCCGTTCTCAGCTTTGGCCAACTTGATGACATTCTTGGGGCTGGGTATAGTGGTATACTATTTGCTGACTGAGGAAAAGTCGGAGAAGCCACTCGACCTATGGGGATCGACGGAGACTTTCCCCCTGTTCTTCGGCACTATATTGTTCGCGCTGACTGCTGTGGGGGTGGTGAGTTACTGATATTTTTTTTTTTATTATTTTAGTTATTTTTTTTTTATTTGCTCATATAAGTATAATTTGGTGGGTTCTAATAAAATGTGATAACAAATTAGAGTGATGTCATCATGCCAATTTAAATTGTTTTTATAGCTGCACCAACGGGCTTTAATGACCCACACACACACACATATTTATATATATATATATATATATATATATATCTATATATATATATATATATATATATATATATATATATATATATATATATATATATATATATATATATATATATATATATATATATATAATAAGTAATTAATTATACAGGTAATAGCTCTAGAGAACACATGGAAGACGCCCAAGTCTTTTGGCAAACCGCTCGGAGTGCTCAACGTTGGTATGACCATCATCGTGCTGCTGTACGTCGCTGTCGGCGCTTTGGGCTACGTGTTCTGTGTGTCAGATTGTAGTGATTCTATCACTTTGGACTTGCCTAAGCAGCCGTGAGTATAATATATATATATATATATATATATATATATATATATATATATATATATATATATATATATATATATATATATATATATATATATATATATATATATATATATATATATATATATATATATATATATATATATATATATATATATATATATATATATATATATAATATATATATATATCTTGTTAATAGGAACTGCCTTATTTATTTTTAGTTCAGTCAGCAATCTTGCATCTCCAAGCTTTTGCCCGCATATTAATATGGTATAGAGAAGTTAGTATTAACATGCACCGTTCCTCACTTGCCGCCCTACTTTCAAGGCATTGCGTGTTGGGTGGTGATACACCATCACCACACCATACCGCAGAGAGGAAGTGAAAATAAAATTATTTATATATAACCATTCCGCCGAGTGGGAATGGAACCCATAACTGTCGCCTTTACCATCAGACGCCGTCCCACTGCATCACGATTCACGACAGATTCAATTTAATATAGCTTATATATAAATCAAATATAAATCAAAACCAGATGCAATTTAATGTATCAATTTGAAATTTGGAAATGACCTAATATGTTGTGTTCCATACATACTTATGAGAATGCTTATTATTATATATTTTTATTATTAATTTAAATTATATGTTAAAATTTATATGTTTAGATAAAGGTTCCACAGCTCAGTACAGTCTGATCAGTCTGATAATAAATAGATAGTTAACGGCCAAAAATGAGACACTTTTTTTTGATTTGTGTTTTTATTTACATATATTCGTTTTTACAGGCTAGCAAGCAGTGTTATAATAATGTTTGCCATCGCCATCTTCATCAGCTACGGCCTCCACTGCTACGTCCCAGTCGAAGTGTTGTGGAAAGGGTACATTCAGCCCAAGATTGGCGTAGACGCATCCTCTATGAAATTGCGATGCTATGAATATACGTTACGAATCTGTTTGTGTTTACTTACTTGTGAGTATGAATTTTTGTTATTTTTTTTTAGGTTTCACGCTGTATCCCGCGTCGGGTAGGCTGTGGGAGCGTAGTGTTAGGACACTCCGTTCCTCGCTTCCCGCTATCGAGACATTGCGGCCTTGTCTTGTTGCCAGAGCGAGGAAAATGCAATAAAACTCATTCTCTCCGAGTGGGAATCGAACCCACAACCTTCGCGTTCACAGACAGACGCTTTTTTTATAATTTAAGTTGGTTAAATATATTATATTATTATTATTACTATACAAATATATATATATATATATATAATATATATATATATATATATATATATATATATATATATATATATATATATATATATATATATATATATATATATATAATATATATTATATATATATATATGTATATATATATATATATATATATATATATATATATATATATATATATATATATATATATATATATATATATATCTGTTGAGTTTCTCGCCGGTTCTCCTCAGCGGAACCTGCCTCCCGAGCCGGTAGCTTCCTGTAAAACTGACACTAATGACACTTCAATGTAAATTGGCAATTCGAAAGCGCTTGTTACGGCCTAACTGAATAAAGAACATTTTGATGTTTATACATTTAAAAATTTTGTTTGTCATTTAATTAATATATGTTGTTAGTGTCTTATTTTGCAGATTATTTTCTGACGACCGTTACGTGTCCAATAAAAAAAAAAACCGCTGTCAGTCAAATCCAGCATATAGAGTTAAATATATATGCAATATTTAATATATTTACAAAAAAATTAATTATGTTTTCTTCATTAAAAAAATCAAAATTTATTATAAGTATTATATTTTATATTATATTATTATATTATATTTTATAAGTGATACAAAAGGATTTTTTGTATCACTTTAGTATTCGATTGTATTATAGCAATAGTTTCCAAGATAAATGAGAAATCAGATTTTTTTTTATATTAATAATTTTTTTTTGTCTACAGTCGTATTGGCAGTGGCTGTACCACGTCTGGGTCTCTTCATTTCACTTTTTGGAGCTCTCTGCCTCTCCGCTCTCGGCATCTG
The DNA here is from genome assembly GCA_037127375.1 of Dione juno. Taxonomy (NCBI): domain Eukaryota; kingdom Metazoa; phylum Arthropoda; class Insecta; order Lepidoptera; family Nymphalidae; genus Dione; species Dione juno. Next base: position 981,118 of record JAXRJS010000002.1, read on the forward strand.
TTTCCCAGCTTTGATGGAGTATTGCGTCACGTTCTCACAACGTCCGAGCAACGCTCGTTCCATACTATTTGCCAAAGACGGATTTCTTTTAGTTTTTGGCGTGGTGGGTCTAGTCGCAGGCACTTATACTGCCTTAGTGAGCATTATAAGATCATTTTCGCCTTCCGAAGCTTAATTAGTACAAATAGATTTGCTTAAAAGCTTCGCCTGTCTATGTAAATGCACTAAAAATACACTCTCGCGGGGGCTTTTATCAATTTTACAATTTATATGAGATTAAATATGTGAAGCCAAATAATGTGTTCCTATTATATTATATTGTTTTGGTGGTATTTATATATGTATGTCAGGAGTCCAGTGTCATATCGTAGACAGCAAACAACTTTGTGCCCCTTTGTTGTCACCTTTCAAAGCTTTTTAAAGCTTTTTGACGTACTTTTCAATTGACAGGTACAAATATTGATTGACGTTTAACTTTATATAGGATATTTCTTCTCAAAATAGTAACGTAGATATTTAAAAAATATTTCGATACATTGTGTCGAACGTAAATAGTGTCTAAACTCTAATTGTATAAATATATTCACATTATACAGAATTTAAAGTTTTTGAAAAATTATTATCGAGAGTGTGGTCACTTTACTTGTCTCTCCGCTATATAAATGCCGTAAACAGTCAAGCATTGGTAGTGAATTATTTTGCACGCAATTTAGTTGTTTTTTTTTCTTGCAAAGAAAGATAAACACGAGAAGGTGTTGAGAACGTAAAGGAAAAGTATTAACTATACACATATTATATTATTGATAATGGAAATTTCTAACGATTATAAATATACTATTGATATGTTATATATAACAACGTAAAAATACTCATTTTTAATATAGAAATCAAAGATTTTTTAATTTACAACTACTTGGTTAACGCTTTCGTGGCACAGTTCGGACGTATCCAGAATGTAGCCAAGGGATATAAGTACGTATCTCACTTAAGGGAATCCTGTTATATGAATTCTTCGCCAATGCATAGCTCCTACCTTCTCTATTTAGGTAAATTACATAGCTCCTCTATTTAGGTAAAGAATAGCTTTATTTGTTATAAATCACAAGAAAATGGAAGCAAAAATACTCCATCCTCCCACTCCCCCCTTTGGTCCATTTCTCCCCACTAAAAAATATTATTATAAGGCTTTTGCCTAAAATAAACTAATTAATCTAAATTATTAGTTAAATTGACCAAATTCTTATCACTGTGCCACGACGTGTTTAAATCTATCCACCTTTAAATATAGATGAAGTGAGAAAAAAATCGATATTGAATAAGTAAATGTTATATAGAAAATAATCGACATAATATTGTAGATGATAAATTATTATACAATTGAAAACGTAATTGCTCACAAAGCGTGTTTGTGATTTTAATTATGTATCGAAAGTGAATTAAATTTATGTAAGTACTGAAATCTCATATGAGAATGGCGCTTGGATCTTACATACAAGGTGTCAAATTAAACTACCACAAGTCGCCTTGCCATGTCGCCTGTACTTGTAGGTCTATGGCCTATTAATGATTACGGTTTCCTAATAAATATTTCCTAGTGATGATTTTTATGGTAATACAAGGGATTTATGGCGATATCGGAGTTTTGATTTAAATCTCTATCTAAAATCTTGAATACCTGCTCCTTTAGCTAACCTAGCCAATACTACCTATAGTAAAATGCACGATGTAATTATATATTATGTGAGATTTCAGTACTTTCAATCTCCCTAAGTGTGTTAATGGGTATTCATATATATTGGTATAAGATACGTCTAAGGTAAGGTACTGAATGTTATGAATTAAGCATTTGATGGATCATGTATTATTATTATTATTATTTTTGAGTGAAATAAAATTTAAAAAATGTAAAATAGCGTTTTATTTACATATTTTTAGAGCAAGTATTTGCGTAAATTAAGAAAAATATGTTATATATATCTTAAATATATATATATATATATATAATATATAGATATATATATATATAGATATATATATATATATATATATATATAATATATATATATTATATATATATATATATATATATATTATATATATATATATATATATATATGTTTGTTATTAATATTACAAAACCTGATTGTTGGTTTTGTACATTTAAGGACAAAAAAGGTAACACAATTCCATAAATATTTTTGATATATACATAATTTCTTTTTATTTAATTAATAACATTTTATAAAGCCTGTATTTTTGATTGTTTAAAGATTAATTTACAAATTATTGATTTTCAATGTCAATTATTCTTTTAATTATTTGTACGATATATGTATATACGAATAATACTGTAATAAGTATATACATATAAATAGAGCAATTTAATTGTTAGTATGATAAAGCTAGCTATTTTTAAAAATGTTTTAATTTATTGAACATGGAGGCCATCATGGTCGAACCATTAATTATTAATTATTTATTATTTTCCGTTCTAGCAACAGAAAAGCGCAGCCTAAGCCTCCGCCACTGCAACGCAATGTTTCTTATTCAGGATAAATGCGGAGAGCAGAGTGTCTGCACTATGTTCTAACTAACTTCCCTGCTAAAGGATAAAGCCGATAAAATATCTCTTAGTGTATACCCCACAACCTTTCTGTTAGATATTTACTTCTTAACAGAACTATTACTATAAAGTAAATGTGTCAGGAAAACAAGCTATTTTGAAAAGTACTACTATTGTACTTCTACTGTTTATTTTACTACTATTGTGTTACTAATCCACTTTCTACCATTTCTATATTTTATAAGCACATAATGAAAATGATGAACCCTCGTTTTCTCTTCTAGCCAAAGATATTTTTTATTACATACAACCAATTATAGTCGAAAAAATGATCTAAAGTTTTGTACTACCTATATTTATATGACATCTAAATATATATAAATATATATATTTATATATATTTAGATTTAAATATGTATAAATTTACATCTAAAAATATATATTTATATTTATTTAGATGTCCAATCCAATCAAATTATCATCTCTCTCGACCCCCGAGGGGGGAGAGGGGAAACGGCATCAGGGCAATGCCCTCTGGCCGTGGGTTCCACCGACGCCCATTAATATGGACGTGTCGTTGTGTTGGGCCTGGGCCCTGCAATTTTTTCAATGTTTAAGGGTTAGTAGATGGTCTGTATGGGGGAGCTGGAACGCTTCCAGGGCGATCAGACTGGTCGGGTACTACTTCTGGTTTCCCAGAAGGGGCCCGGCTCAGGCGACCAGCAACCTGGGCAGCAGCTCATATTTAGATGTCATAGTAAATGAGCCTTTAAATAGGTATCCATCATTCATTTTACATAAAAGGCTAATCGAAATCCATCCAAGAAGATGGCGGTCAAAATTTCCACAATTGAAACAACAATGAAAAAAATTTCCCCAATTGTGAATTGAACCCATTAGCATCATATGTAGAGTTCAACACTTTTAAAATTATCCAAAATAGTAAAATTTGCCAAAAAGATAAAAAAAAATTTCAACATACAAATGTGCTACGAGAATATTTTATGTTGCTGTAACAAAAAAGTTATTATATTACTTTTGGGTTGTGTATCCGCCATTCTATTTACATGAGCTAATAATCAAAGTCAACCCAAGCATGGCGGGAAAATCTCTCAAAGGGCGGAAGATAATGAAAACTCAATATTTGTGCAAGGTAGTGTTTGCCAAGATTTATTACATACAACAGCGTTCGATAATAGCGTTTCTAGGCGTTCGGCAATCCGGCGCCCCGGAACAATTAAACAAAATATATACAACAATTAACGTTTATTTCAATCCATAGAACCATTATAAATTAAAATCAAAATACTACTTACGTATGTAGCAATATATGTATGTATGTATGTATGTATGTTTCGTATGTAGATTTATAAGGCGTGGTTTTAGGGAATATCAGGGAGCGCCCGCGAGGACCACGATAGCCTATTTAAAAACATCCATAACTTTATCTTTTCACTTATTATATGTAGTATATAATTCACGTGATATTGTCACGTGACAACCAACATCCAAAGCTTTATATATATATATATCTATATATATATATATATATATCTATATATATATATATATATATATATATATATATATATATATGTATATATATATATATATGTATATATATATATATATACATCATATTAATTCCATATATATACATAGATATATATTGCTTTCATCTAATTCTATACCGTAAAAGTACGAACATGTACACGATTTTTTTTTATTAAAGTAATGTATGTATGTATAGTAACAACAAGATGGAATACAAATGTGGTAACATTATCCAAATACCACCTGATATGAAACAGATTTATTTATTTATTTATTTATCAATATGTAACCAGAACGTGTTCGAAGTCCCTTATATGTAAACATTTATAGAAAAAACATTTTATTGTTCTCGCTTGTATTCATAAAACACTTTGAAATGCAACAACTTCTTAGTCTTAATTTAATTTATAAACATTAATTTCATTTTTTCAATTCAATAAACATTCAATTGACCCATTTCATCAACGACAAAACCCTACAAAAATATATATGTTATAAACATTAGCACAAGAGTCAAGTAGAGTGTGGATGTTGTCAGTGCTAGGGACGCGGGCGACTAAACGCGGGTCCTACCCGATTCATCTATACAAATACAACTAAACAAAAAAAAAATTAATATATAAACTTTTAAAAACGTTAACATCTACAGCCATAACAAAAAATATACTAATAACAACATACGCTACGGAAACTACTTACTACTTAAACTATTCACTAAGTAAATTTGAAACGAAACTAGAGTTCGCTCACTACGGAAACGTGAGACCGGATGCGGTCCCAGTGGGAGAGTCTACGAAGCGAGCTAGAGCTAGGCGAGCGCGGACCGGAAGTGCCGCCATGTGGGAGTGGGACAGAGACACAAAGGACATGGGAATTAGAGGGAGGGGGAGTGAGTGGGGGTGGGTGGTGGGAATGGCGGGACGGACGGGCGGGTCCGGCCGGCTCGGCATTACAACTACCTATATACAGACGTCACGCATCACGCAGGCTACATAGCGCTACAGTTGCACTTGCACGTACGCGAGCCACTTGAGCAAACGAGCGGTACCTGTGCCGGTAACATATAAATATTCAACAACAATTAACTTAGCGCCGCGGGTCACGGGTCGCGATCGCTCGGGGGGTGGAGCATATCCGAAATAATATATCTCCATTAAAATTTGGTCCTTACGTCGTCAACTAACCCTGTAGCGGAGTTAGAGGGACACCGAGATAACAAACGACGACAGATCGCAGTTCGAGTGGAACTTTGGTAAAGATTCACCTATTCAACTAATATTAACTTACGGTAACTGTAAATCCTAAATATAAACGAATAACTTAGGGGTGCGAGGAGACGGAGGGCTGCGAGAGGGGAAAGGAGAGACAAGAGATTAACTGATCGATTCGCCATATCACCGGCTCGCGTCCGCGCTTGTACCTACCTACCTACCCTACTTTGTAAGTGGTTACAACATAAGTACTTTGGGGATAGCGAATCGGTAGTCCGGGGTGAGGTGGGAGCATTGGTGAAGAGCATTACATTTCATAATAGATTAGTCAGTATTGTATAGTACAGTACATTATAACCGAACATTTGAAAAGCGTAACGAATAGACAGGAGCGGTGTGCCCGAGACGAGACGGCGCAACGCGCGACTATGCCCGCAACCTGGAAACCAGAGAACTAGGTGTTAATTTTTTTTTCAGTGCTTATATGAATATGAATAATATATGTGAGGCAATAACTATAAATAATTTTCTTAAGCGGGAATCGAACCCTCGACCGTGGAGTTTACATTCAGACCAGTATTAAAATAATTATATAATTATATTAAATACAAAAAAATACGTTTGTAGATTTAAATTGAAAGTTCTGTTAGTTTACTTCGAAATTGTATATAAGTACATATAATTGTATATACTTAGGAAAACTATGAATTTAATCTTAAAAATCTAGTCATAACTAATACAAAATTTCAAATTATAATTTCAGATAATCTAACAAGAGATGAATCGAGGCGCGAACTTCTCATATATTTATATTCTCATATCTAGAGAATATACTTCATGAACTTTCTTTTTTTTAATTTTAGACACCAAGTTCAATATTATGTTTCGTCACTAAACACTTGATATATCCAATTGTGGCGAAATTCTCACAAAATGACTTACATATGATGTGGCGTGTTTGTGCTGAGCGGAACTCGCTTATACGTCCGCGTACTTGGACAGCTTCTCGCGCAAAATGTGGTTCTCCTTTTTCAGCAGTTCCACCTCTTGTCGTAGGCCCATATTCTGAAATTATCAATGTCTACTATTAATACAGATTTCAAATTAGCTTTTAACATCGTATATGCAGTGGGGCTCAGACGATCGTGTTCGTCGTTAATCTATTGTTGGTACCGTATGTTCTCAAGGCGTTTGAATAGTACATCATAACCTCCAAACTACTCTACAGAAAAGTACACAAGAGTACTGTCTAGCATTTCTGGACTGACTTACCTCCTTTTCCAGGTAGCCAGCTCGAAGCGCGATTTGGTTTTCTTTCATGCGGCGCGCGTCACGTGACCTCTTGGCTGCCATATTGTTCTTCCGTCGGCGTGCCCAGTACTTGTCATCTTTCAGGTCATCGGGCACGAACTGCCGACGACGTCGATATGAGGTTAACACGCCGCGCCACACACTCAAAGCGCCCTTCACCCAATTATAGCATTTTATTCCACTACCCCGACCTGACCGTAACCCAGCGTTTTTATTGCCGATTTTTTTTGCTATTGATCGACGTTGCCCGATTTATTTATTTATTGTGTTTGTTTTTTTTTTTTTTTTTTTTGTACTTTTGTTTTTATATTACATTTGTTTAATTAAAACATCTAAATACCGTACCCCAAGTCTACTATAGCAGCAATATATAAAAAAAAACTGTACTGGTGCCTGTGCGTAACCCAATTAGTTGCAAGATGTTGGTAGCGTCGGTGTGTTGTTCTTTTTTTATGATATAAGCTACACATGATACACTATTATTTATAAAAAAAAATCCCTTGAATGAGGGAAACAGACGCTTAATAATAATAATTAATAAAATATTAATATTTCTTTTTATTATATTAAATTAAAAAAATAGTGTATCATATGTTGAAATAATCATTTAATTGTGTTAAGTATAAACTAATTATTTTTAATATTCGATAATAGTGTTTTTTTTTTAATATATGTAAAAGTGCTAGTTCGCTATATCTATTAAGTCTACATTATTAAAATCTTTTCCCATGAAAAATAATTTCATTTGTTAATTACCATAACAGAAATATAAAAAAAAAAAAAGAACATAAATATACGAAATTAAGAAAAATCTATATAAATTGGGATTTTTTATAAGAAGGTATTTGAATATGTACCCTCACTTCAAAGTACTTATCTACAATTTTAATGAACAATTTACTATTATTTTTAGTAGTGTAATTAAAAAAATCATCTGGCGTATACAAAACCCATAAATCGCAATGTTTATACTTAGCGCATATCGATATATTCTATACAAGTCACGGACAATGCTATTTTCCTTAATTTCATATATTTACATTTACATATAATTTACTTACAAATATATAAATATGTTAGTAAAAATTGACAAAGCGTTAGAAAGCGTTTGTCATGCTGTGTATTGTGTGTAGTATAGATGTTGGAAAGATTTATGTTTACATATAATAATTGTTAATATAAAAGAATATATATTAAATGTGTACACTTAATTGTGGCCTTCAGTGTATGCGATCTGAACACTTTTATTGGATTGCGTTTTTTTTTCTGTCAGTTTGAACTGATTGTCAGTTAAATGTCAGTTTAATGAAAAGCGAGTTCAATTGGTGATATAGTGAATTTTTTTTAGAGGCAAATATTTTTTTTGTGACCGTACGTTTTTCTACTTTCATATACATACATAACAATTGACAGTTACATTTGAAATAAATGTAAATTATATAAGATTGTTTATATATATATATTTAATTTTACTAATTTAGAAAAAAAATACTTTTGAAATATAAATAACGTTTAGTTTTTGTGAATTTAGAAGACAGAGCTTTATTAAATGTTAAGATTTGTATGCGAATGTATAGAAAAAAACAACACTAGTCGAATTAAATAATATAAATTTATAATATTTGACATTATTAATAATATTAATATACGAGTATGTATACGACGTAATAGCTAAATAAAACAAAACCTATAATAATTTTAATATGCAAGTAGCTCAGCTGTTATTTACTGATATTTTTTATATCATACGTCTATGGTAGTATTAATATCATAAAATGAAATTGACACGAAGTGCCTAAATGTACACGGGAGTAGTGGATTCAAGTTGTGTTTGGGGGAATATTTTATTTATTGTATAGGGATGTTCCCTGGTCACATTCTAATTTGTTATTAAACATGTTTTATCATGAAATTGGTGTTTAGTGAGCAGGGAGTGAGGTCTGAGGACATGCTTTTGCCATAGAATTGTGAAAAAAAAAATAATTAAACGGACATTTTAATAGAAGGAAGTACATAACGGAGACTTCCGATAAATACTGAAAAAGAAAATCCGTGAATATAAAAACCAATGGACGCTCGTAATTTGAATATCGAACAAACGTAATTTTTTCTCGCCATAGATTAATTTTATGTAATTTTAAGAACAAAAAGTTTAAAAGGTTTTGCTTTATTTTATTATGTCAATGTATAGCACGGGTGGAGAGTGTAGTGTTAAGTGACGCCGCACCCCGCAGGCTGTTGCAGCATGCCGCTAGGAATGAACAGCGCACTAACTTCATTTACCTGTTTCCTGGACTTCTTGATCATGGGTTGCGGCTTCAATTCCTCGTCGGAAAAAGCACGTGTCCGAGGATCGAAGTCCCGGCCTGATGATGCCATGGAGAAGGCTGAAATTGGATGGTGTTGGTCGTGAAATTATTGCCATAATCGATTCTGTCGTAAGTTCAAGACAGCGAGATTGTAAATAGCGTGAACCAACGTTTTCAATAGGAACACTTCATTTAGAGAAATTTGCTTAAATTGAGGACATTTATAAAGGTTTTCAGTTGATTAATAAATAATTCTACAATATAAATAATATTTGATTAAGCAGCTAAATGATTGTTACTGTAGGGGAGCTATATCTATCTATTCACCTAAGAAAAGTCATCAGAACATCTATTATGATTCACATAAAATATTAATTTCTAAACTAATTTTGAGGCCACCAACATTAAATAGGTATTTAGACAATAATATACATACTGGAGTCGGCAGGCGACAACGGAGGGTTAATGGTGTCCGGACTCATGCAATCCGATGGCGAAGGTGATCTTTCGCGCTTGGTGACTGGCGCCTGGAGGCCCAGGGCCAGTCCGGCGCTGCCTCCGAAGGCGGAACCACCCAGATGGGCCCCGCCCAAACCCTCTCCCGGCATGCCATTCTCGGACAGGAACTCGTCTAAGTCCACGTACTGAAAGCAATTGACATGTCACGCAGCGCCCTACACAGCGCCAGCCATACCGCACAGCAGTTTCGCATTCGCAAATTCGCAATGACTATTCTTATTCTATCATATAAAAAATACACAAATACAAATAATAATATTATATTTAAAAGTATTAGAAAAAAAGCACTTCTCGTGGAAGCTCCAAAGGGAAATGTCATATATCAAGATATGAGATTTCGCTTTAGTTCAACGTTAAAACTATGACAACATTGATGGAGGAGGGTAGGCGGGGAGGCTACAATATTACCTAATGCGGAATAAAAGCTAGAGACGAACACAACACTCAACACGCAACACGCAATAGGTAATAAAGTGGCGATTACTGACTTCTTGTACCTTGAGATCTGGATCGTATGGCAGGGTCTTGTCCCACAGGTTCGGGCCGAGGAAGGCTGCCTGCGCCTCCCACAGCTCATTGTCATCTTTCTTATCTTCGAGCGCGTCTTTGCTGTTCACTGATTTGCCTGTAACAAGCGATAGCCCGGTCACTGCAGCTCGCGCCCGTCAAAGCCATTTTCTACCCCCACTTGTATATGAACACAATGTTATAAAATATTCTAGGGGGATAAGATGGCTGCGAACACAGGTACAGGCTAGCGAATGCAATGTGTTATATATATATATATATATACGTTGAACACGATATATAATATACATTCGCAAGGCATATACAAATCGCATCGTACTACTTTACTTCTATAATCTATTCAGAATTAATTGACATATATTTAAAACTGTAATGATAAAAAAATTATTATAAATAAAACAAGCTTTAAAACATATTTATTTAAAAGAAAAAAAAGAATATGATAAATGTTTTTTTATCGTTGGCTGTACTTGTATATAAATGAATCGTCTAGTTACACGTGCGAGGGGGGGCGTCACGAGGCCGGCCACGGGCGCGATGCCTCGTGACCGGACAAAGGGCTTTAATATCCCAAAAATAAACCTTACACCTATATATATTATATTAAAACTAACTTTTACATAAACTAATCACGTTACTTACCCATGTTTCCTAGAATATATATAGATATATATATATATATATATATATATATATATATATATATATATATATATATAATATATATATATATATATATATATATGTATATATAACCTTATTTTTAAACCTTAAATTAGGCATATTTGGTATATTTTTCTTAATATGTGAATATATAATATATATATATATATATATATATATAGATATATATATATATATATATATATAGATATATTATATATATATTATATATATATAATATATATATATATCTATATATATATATATATATATATATAGATATATATATATATGTATATATAAACCTTATTTAAACTAAATTAGGCATATTGTGGTCTTATTTTCTTAATATGTGAATATATGATAATATATAATTTTATAGTAATCATAAGCCTAAATTCTAAAGTTGAAATTCATTTAATTACCAATAACTACTTACCAGTATATGTTTATACATAAACATAAGTACATATATATGGATAGAATATTAATAATTGACTGTAGTCGCCTTTTCGATTGACGTTACGATTTACCTTACAAGTGTAGAAGCTTAGCATATTATGTTCGTGCAAAAATTTAGATTCTAGCGAGATAATTCTAATAGAATCAATAAAAAATATATTAAAAGTAAATAATTTATCTATGCTTTTTTTATTATTCATGTGTTTTCTTTTGCAATATTTTAGGTAATTCTCGAGCCAAGTCAGTTTCTGACTGCAAGATTCATGCTCTCATGCAATTGTATAGATTGCCTAATTATCTAATTATATTATATATTATATATATATATATATATATATATATATATATATATATATATATATATATATATTATATATATATATATATAATAATGCTTGGAATATTATGTGAATACGTCAACGCTTGTAAATAGAAAAGAAAAACAAATCATTGTTCGTGAGAACAATTTCAATTTCTAGCGATTTAATTCTCAATGCATATCCTATTAAACGACATCACGCGACTGGTTTAATATAGGTCGTGTTCCTTTTCCCCATGTAGTGGGGGTGATAAGAGGGAACCTGGCGTTAAGTTTAGGTTCCCACTCTCTATTCAAATCCAATTTGAGAGACAGAAGGGGTCCACTTCTTCGACTAATACAGGCAGTTTCAGTCCAGGTTTGTATTATCTAACATATAGAATAATTTTAACCATAGCTAGAAGGCAGGCTTTTCGAGATTTGAATTTACTTCCAGCGCTATAATACGTATAATAAATAAATATATTTTCTTTAGAAACATATGCTAATTTCATTTTGTGGCTTGTGAAAGTTGTATGTAGTTGTTTTTTATTAGTCACATCGCCATCGTCAAAGAAACGTATCTGGGCGCAGGAAAAATTGTACGTTACATAGATTAGCTAATTTCTATTTAATTTAACTGGATAGTTTGTTATTGCTTTTATTATAATTTGGGATGAAGTCAGTTCGGATATAAAATATACTGTTAAAACGCCTTTTAGTCTGTTGTTATAGGTTCGATACCAATTTGAGGTAAACTTTTTTGTTTTTGAGGTAAACTTTTAAATGAACATGGCGAGGATTCTTTCTTTTCTATTCTTTTGACAGCTTTCGTACAGCTGTCTCTACGAAATGGCAAAACATGTCCATTTGAGATTATTTTTTTTTAATTCCATTAAATGGAATTAGCTATTATTCTAATACCATAATAAGTTCTATTATTTCAAAGCTTACCAGTATTTTGTAATTTACATATATTTATACCTACCAATTATATACATACGTACTAAATATCTAAATATTATATATATATGTCTATATAGATATACAAAGAAGAAGAAAAAAACATATATTGATTGGTTAAATAATCACTCATCTAGTTAAAAGCTGTATGTAACACCAGCCATTTCCTAGTTGAAATGTAAAAGAAAGAAAAAAAAAAAAAAAACTTTGATGCAAAGGAAGCGGGAAGCGTGGTTACGTGCACTTTCAATCGTTCCGGTGAACGAGTTACGTGTTGCGCTTGCAATGAGCTCGCTTACTGTGTGTATCGTGTGTGTTTATTTGTATTTCTTTTAATTACAGCATATATTCAGTTATATAATATCAAATATAAATAATAATATATATTTTCAATAATGCATTCAAAGCTTTTTTTTCCATTTTGCGTGGACATTTTGAAATGTAAAACCTTTGAAGGTTTTTTTTTCGGTCTAGATTTCCTGGTTCCGTTGGAATCTCGAGAATTCCGATCTTTTAGCACTCCCCATGGCTCCTACATATCAAATTTCATTTTCATTTTCTAACAAATTTATATAAACTTTACTTATAAATGACTTAATATAGACAATAAAGACATCTGTAACAAGAAAATCTAAACATAAAAACAAAGTGATTCATCACTCATGTATACTTATATATATATATATATATATATATATATATATATATATATATATATATATATATATATATATATATATATATATATATATATATATATATATATATATAATATATATATATATATATATATATATATATAATATAGGTCATACAAAACCGCGTGCAAGCTAAGATTGTAGGAAGCAAGTCGCTTCCGGACCGCCGGCCAGACCACTCTCACTTTCAGCGGAGAAAGTTCGATGACGCCATCGAACACTATGCAACGTGTCTATTGCCTTTCTATGCATTGATTTAATTTTGATATTATGTTGTAATTTCTTATTTTTGGTTCTTCAATGATTATTTAATATAAATAATCATATAATCATAATGATTTTTATCTATAAAGTAAATTTGTATGTATCTATTTATATCATATGCGAGTCTTCTTTGTCTCGTTAGATGATATAAAAATATAAAGTAGAGAGATACTATATAAATAAATATTACTGTATTTTAAGTAAGCAATTTCTATATACAAGTAACACGAACAAAATGTGGAGAGTGACATTTAGAGAGATTAGTCACTTAATTTTTATCTATTTCATTTAAGATTTAAGGGTAACGTTCAAAGACGATATAGTTAAATCAATAATATACTGATAAAGATAGATATTGTTTAATATACAGTAAGTTCAATGAGAAATGACCAATTCCGGTAATAGTAAATCGTACAAACAGGTGTAATTATCAAATAAAATATATTTAACAACAGATGTTTTTAAGTTGAATGGTAAATTAGAGAACAATTATTTCAAAATCCTATATACTGATGCCGGGGAGATAACACATTCATAAAATCAAAAGGCAGAAAGTGTAATTTAAATAAAAACCAGACATCAGGTGTGTGTTAACACACCTGAGGCACGTAACTAAACATAACATAATGAATTATTCGTAAATAGTATTTGTAATAAGTATGTTACTATATTAAACGTTCTAATAGAGAAAGAATAGAGAATAGCAATATACTTGAAAAGTTAATATTTATAAATAAATAAAATGAATATGCAATAAAGTCCTAAGACGCATAACTTTGTATTCGGCAATGGATTATGGCAGAGAAAGTATTCAAAATGCGACTTAACTCTCACTGTAGCGGGAAAGTTGCCGAACGCCCGCCCGATTTGCCCTTCGCCCCACAATATTATTGCATTACTGAGAGCAATTTGCGTTTTGGTAAGTAATTTGGATAAGTTAGCTATTTTAAGTTTCAACATAGGTTTATATTTTTTGTTTGATGGTTTTTTTTTATAGCATGGACATGCTGTAATTATTTCACTAAATTTGAAGTTTTTATTATTATTTATTACTTGTAAATAGGTCTGGTACTAAACAAGTGATAAATGAGACTAACAAGTTAAATGTCAGACCAATTCTTTTTTATTAACGCCAAACCATTTCTGACTATATCGATTTTAGAATATTACTACACGAAGGTATAAATAAGTATTTAATATCTTGATAGACATCACTATACTTTGTATGACGCAAATGACAACAATGTATATTTACGTACATATTATAAACAATTTTAGACCAAAGCATATTTAGTTGAGATGTATCCGTTAGACTTTTTATCTATCCCGTCTAAGGAGTGGGATATGTAAATATTAAAAAAAAATCTTTAAAAATAATATATATGTTTTTTAAACAATGAATTAACTACCGCCGTAGTTAAATTTAATCGTCTTGGTAATATATATAATAACATTTTTAATATCTAAATTTTAACATTTATAGTTCCATGTAGGTTGAAACGTAATTTTCATACTAGCGGCAATAGTATACATTTATATATGAATTAATTGCGAGAGAGATGGATTGAGGAAAACACGTGTACTAAGTTATTGTAATGACTTAGCTGGTCTAAGAAGCTTCTTATAATGTACCGTATATAAACAATTTTTTTTAAATAAATCAAGTGACAAATCACTCACCCACAAGTGTTGTGTCACTAAAAACACCAACACCAAATAGAAAGCAATATTTTAGACATATATATATATATATATATATATATATATATATATATATATATATATATATATATATATATATATATATATATATATATATATATATTATATATATATTGATTAATAAATAAGGAAACTATAACAATATTAAATAAATCAAGTGTTAAATCACTCATTCACAAGTGTTGTGTAACTAAAACATCAACACCAAATAGAAACCAATATATATATATATATATATATATATATATATATATATATATATATATATATATATATATATATATATATATATTCATTAATAAATAAGGAAATTTTGTATAAATCAAGTTAAATATATACATATATTAATCAGATACAATTATACAAATACTCAATAAAGACAAGACAATCGTGTCCAATATATAACGATTTGAATATAAATCGAACCCATTACCTACAGCTTCACAGTAACATCTAAACTATTACGCCTACATCATACTCGTTGATACATAATAAGCACGAAAACTACTTAACAAGTAGTAAAGTTATTGGCATTCCAAGTAAGTACTGGAAAGCTGCGCTTGCGCAACATTACTTCCTAGTCGGAAAATATAGGTAAGGAGTGCCGGTAAGGGGTGGGGGTAATTAAGGGGAGGGTGACACAGGGGGTATAAGAGGGGTACAGGGGGAAGATTGAAGAGGGGGCTAGGGGGGGGGTGTACAGTAAGTAAGTGGGGGAAACGGGAAGTGGTTGCGTAATGGTAACAGTGAAAGTGTTTTCCGTCGACGTTGTTTTGGTAGATGTGTGAATTAACGAAAGTTAGCCATAAGTATATGAAAGTATGCTTTATAATATAATCTTGAATCTTCTTGACAGAATGAATAAAATTTGGATGAGTATTGTGAAGTAATTACTCTCTAGTAATTCACTTTGATGTACGCATGGCGTTTCTTAAGTAAATAATGAAGCGGAAATATTTCTTATAAAGAATTGTATACGTTAGAAAAAATTAGGATATACTAAATAATGAATATATGGTTGATAGACCTGCAACTGATATGGATATATGGGATCATACAACATTTCTTACCAAACTCAATTCAGTCACATCTCTTGTAACATCTAATCTTGGCTGGTAAAAGAAATCTTAATACATGAATTATAATAATTAAAAAAAATTAAATAACATGAAAGTGGAAAAACGTAATAATATAATCAATCTCACTTTCACTATCAATTACTGTTTAAATGTCGCACTTCCGCCTCAAATAGGCAAAATATAAGTTTTCGATGATAGATGACGCGCTAAGTCCCTGTCCCTGCTATTCAGAATAGAACCAAGCGAAAAAAAAAACAACAATCCCCAATACGAGAATCGAACTCGTAATAACCGCGCATGTTTATCATAATCACATTATTACTATAGAACTGTCACCTTTGAAAGGAAAGTGTTTGTAAACAATCGTATCAGGGCAGTAGTGCGGACACGCGATGTAATTTTAATACAGTGAATCTAATTTAATGCCAACGCGAATACAATTTGGCGTATTAATTGGTTTCTTGATTTATTTTATTGGTGTAGGTTCAATTCTTGGTCAGGACAAGTATTTTCAAAATGGCATTTGTTTAGCTTAATGTATGTCTAGCAGTTGTGAGCTTTTTGAAGGACTGCTCTATGTGTGTATGTTGATCGATGCTCTCCGGTTAACTCTAATAAAGTATACATGCCTTTACTGTGCTTATTTTTCTTTTAATTTTTATTTCATACCACTTTGTCTATGAATTATTTTATATGTAATATTTTATCACAGCCTCCCTCTATCTTCTAGTGAAAGTTTCATAAAAATCGGCAAAGCTCGACATACGGAAAGAGAGACGGAGAGACTATACTCACTCGAAAATGCTCAAATAAAGTTATTTTCAAATCACAAACAGACATATATAGAACAGTTTCGTATACATTGTGTGTAAAATATTTTTGTCAAGATTTAATCGCAAATTATCAAATAATAATACTCCTACCTAAAAAAAGTAGAACAAAGTGAACTGTCACTAACTTTAAAAAAAAGAATAAAGATAAAGATGTTAAAACAGAATCGATTTTAATCGACCTGCAATACCTACGATTTTATTGTGACGCAGTCCTTTACAAATAGTTCCATAGCTCTTTTTTGTAATATTTATTTGTTTAATTTTTATTATTAATTATTATCATTACAATGAATATATATATATATATATATATATATATATATATATATATATATATATATATATATATATATATATATATATATATATATATATATTTCACCTGAAAAATTGTGTCTTAGGAATATAGTCTTTCTAATCTTAATAATCTCTAAATATTAATATTTTAAAAATACAATTTTAAATTTTTATTTTTATCAACGGGAAAATCATTTATGTGTTAAGTAAAAGTGATCGTTCATCATTCTAAGCGCGTGCGCAACTCGTGATACATACTAAGTGTAATATTTTCTATTTCTTTTCAATATCCGTAATAATATCATATATATATATATATATATATATATATATATATATATATATATATATATATATATTATATATATATATATATATATATATATATATATATATATATATATAAAGATTCTTCGTTCTACGTTTTCCGCCCAGTTTCAACACTGCGTGAGTAGCATGTGAACACGTCTTAAAGAAATGTAAATAATTTATTAACCCCAGTTGATATCGAATCCACGACTATGGCATTACAGTCAAACGCTGTCCCTCCACCACTATATACTTCAGATGCTCTTTGTACATATTGATTTAAAAATCGTTTGGAAAATTTAAACCTAAGCAGGTTCTCTCGTTCCGCTCATACAGTTACAATTATGTAGGCACATAATTCTATTATTATCATACTACAACTGTACTATAAATTTTAATATAAAATATTAGGTAACGGATGTTAGATGTGTGTTCGTATTTGTTTCTTATATGAGTAAAATCTTTATCTTTATGTACAACCTTTCTATCCTTCTATATGAAAACCATAAAAAATATATTTCAAAGCTCAGGACACGTACCTTTAAGTCGAGCTTTTAGCGTTTCAACTATACGACATATGATATTTTTTTTTTCAATTATAATTAATACATTTTTTACAAGCTTACTTATTGGTATAATTAAAGTAAGAAGCTATGAAATTAATTTCAAACACTTTACAATACTCATCGAGGCTCATCTGACAACATCTGACAGCATATGACAGTGTGGCTTCGATTCCCATTCGGAGGGATGTTTATATTGGTCATTTTGAATTTCTCGTAATCACGGAGGCGAGCCAACGGAGACTGACGCCTACGAAGCAATATTTTTACGTATTTTGCCATATGGCATGCAATTTCATGGTGTTCCTGGAGAGGAAAATAAATTAGAGATCAAATAGATAAACGTGTAGTAAAAACTAAAAGTACATTTTATAACATTTACATGTGTAGGTATAAAAGCCTTGTGGAAGTCGCCTTGGTATAATTTATTAGTTAAAATTTAATGACGCAAATAATTGAGTTCCTATAGCAAGAATGTAGAGCTTACTCTTAACGGTATATTCGTGGTACATACATACATATATATATATATATATATATATATATATATATATATATATATATATATATATATAATATATATATATATATATATATATATATATATATATATATATATATATATATATATATATATATATATATATATATATATACATTACAGATAATTATATATTTTATATTCTTTTATAAGGCAAACAGGGAAAAGCTTCCTAGCATTCCATAGATTCCATCAT
>JAXRJS010000002.1:1002500-1060000 GCA_037127375.1 Dione juno
TACATATATATATATATATATTGATATATATATATATATATATATATATAATATATATATATATATATTATATATATATATATATACTATGGTATACTATTCAGTATATAAAATACGTAGTGTTAGTGGGTGTATGTATAGTTAAAAAGATCTTATACGGTAACCTTGCCTCTGACTCTGAACCTATACAGTGGTATGGCTTCTGAAGTCGCTTCTCAATACTCAGTACATATGTTCATTTGAATACAACACCGCGGCCACAATGTCATCAATAATTTATTCATTTATCTAACGATCTCTCGATTAAATCACCATTTTCATAGTCCTACAGTGCTCTGATTTTTAAGACAATATTGTTTACGATATTTGCCATGAACACATATAGATGCCAAATATTCACTCACAATTTTTCTTTATTCACACATTAGTTTATGTGTATTTGCGTCAATAACGGAATAATATAGCTAATAAATCCGTTTGATAAGCAGAACTCATCTACACTTTGACCTAGTGATCCAGTGCAATCTACCAGGAGCGATCGTTTTGTACGGCACGCATAATGAACTAGGGCTTCCCGATACCACTTAATCGCCTTAGTGGCCGGACACGCGGCCTTCCGCAAACACAGCCTCGCGTTTGTAATCTCTTTACTCCTCCTGTCGCGCACGTGCATATATAACGCAATAATGACACTCGGAACATTTCAAATTGCAACTTGATTGCATTTCATTCAAAATTTGATAATATATATATATATATATATATATATATATATATATATATATATATATATATATATATATATATATATATATATATATATATATATATATAGATGATTTCTAAAAAAAAATATTCCGCAAACTCCTTGACGATACGACGAATATTGACGAAAACCACAAAAAATAGTAAACAACTAAGAGACCGGAAAGATGGAACGCATCACCAACTCAACCAACATTTCGAGCAAAGTTTCCACACTTTCTCTTTTGGGCGGGCGTCGTCCAAGATATATCAATAATCGGTGTAAGATAACTCATCTGAAATCGAGACTGACCATTGACAAAGACATGCTGCCTCCAGATGTGGTATTGGCTCCATCGTTCGTCGTCCTGGACGTGGCCGTGCTGAAGCTGGGGCAGGGTAGGTAGCGGGGGCGGCGGTGCCGGTGGCAGTAGCTGGGGCGGCGGGGCCGGTGGGCCAAGCGGCTGACTAACTGGTTGATGCTGGTACTCCATGATAATGATCACTGATAACACATCGCGGGCGCGGCGTGCGCGAATGGCGCGGCGTGCGAGCGCGACGGCGGGCGGCGCGCGAGTACCCAGCGTCGGTCGCCCGTCCACACCGACCCCCCCATCACCCCCCACCATGGAGGGGGTACCGGCATAATGACATAATCACTCTCGCCCATCATAACTATTACGATCGTAACATGCGCACACGCATTGTAAACAGACCCTAAGCAACAGACCTTAGATACTGCTGACCCAAATATAGCGAAATTTCTGGCACCTTACCCGAAAAGTTCAGAAACTTTGAAAATGGTAGAAATATTTATATTTTTAAACGGCTCTACAGTAAGTTTAATTTTTTTAATTATAAAACGGTATTTTATATCGTATCAAAAACGGTTAAGTAGAATTCTCATTGGAATTTGTGAACCTATATAAATACATTCATTTGGACTGGGATAACGCGTTGAATTCTTCTGTATGGTCAATTCTAGCCCAACTTTTTAATCCCAATATTTTGGGTGCGAATATTAAAAAAAAACAAATCCGACAAATGTATGTATAATATACAAAATTCTCGAAATTTCCATATGCATTAATCAGTATATAAGTGCTGTAGTTTTATGGGAAAATTGTAAAAAAAAAAGGTTATTTACACGTCAGTATAGAAGCATGCCAGCAGGTGCATCGATAACGGAAGAACAATAGGTGTTTTGGTCCACAGATGTTCAGCTCAGCCTCTCTTTGTTTAAACTTAGAAACAATATTGCAACGTTAGAAAACTCCAACGCAAGTTATTTCGTAAATTCTTATTACTGTGAAGGTTTTGAAACCTAACAAGTTATTATAAAAAAGTTGTTTATTTTCAATTAATGTAAAAAATTCCATGTAGCAAAGTTCAAATATAAATTTACCTTTGTAGCGCTGTCGGCGTGCCTCTAACGAAACGTGACGGGAGCAAGTGTACCTCCGCGTGTTTTACCGATGTTTTTAGTACGGGAGTAATATAGAATTACTTCCTCCCTTTATTCACTGGAGAGAATACAACTTGTGAAGATAAACACACACACATATCATACACTTAGGTTTTACTTGTACACATAAAAACGTAAATATATATATATATATATATATATATATATATATATATATATATATATATATATATATATATATATATATATATATATATATATATATATATATATATATATATATGCTGTGCTATATAACAAACTAACAATTTACATCAAAACATTAATATAATCTGGTTATATTATTATCATTACTATTAATTATATTAATAAAATAAATCACCAACATGTCGTTTGAATGATCGTTCATCGTCATAGATAATTTTTCTATTTTCTATACAAATTAATAGTAAGTAAACATACAGGGCGTTCATTTTTTTTTAATTTTTCACTTACTAATTTGAACACTAGTAACAGAATCGGCGGAAACTTTGTAGAAATCTCTCTACAGAGTTGCTATCAACATAAAGAAGTTGTGGCAAGCGTATAATAATATCGACATCGCCTGATAGAGTGTCTCGAGCTTGATTCTCTCTGTCTGTATATAAAAAAAAAAATCAACCTAAATAATCATATAATCATATGAGATATTTGACTATTTCAAATTGTGTTCAAATTTTACACCTCCATTCAAATTTTGCTAATGTATTAAAAAGAAAGTTGAAAATACGTCAGCGCATGCATTATACATTTGAATATACGTAAGATTTTATGTTAGATTTTTTAATTGTAAAAAAATTAATTTTCGCTTGTTCTCACATTGTTAGAATAGCACAGGCTAGGCAATAGCTGCCTAGGATTTAGACAGTCTGTTCCCTATGTTACATTCAATGGGGGAACTTAACCCCTTCGAGTAGTCAACGCCGCTGCTGAGCTACAGCAGTCTAAAACCACAAATTCACAAACCAGAGCAGGCGGAGAGTGTAGTGTTTAATCTCTCTGTGTCTTAACACCGATAATGAAAATAACCCATTACCCATAGTGAGAAACTAACTCATTTTTAAAAATATAAGCAAGCAAATACTACACAATAGATGTACTATTAGCTCGGTCACGTGGCGTTCACATTGCAGAAGTGCAGCTTATTATTTAATAGAAAAGTTCTCACACTCCTAGAAGTGATACTCGTAGTAGGGGTGTGTGTGTATGTGTGTATGTTTATTTAATTTGTTTTCACGTGTGTTTTTTTTTTAAAGTTTAACAGAGAATGCGGAGAGAGAAGTCTTAAGACACTCCGTTTTTATTTTCTTTCGTTTTGGTATAGTAATCTTATAACTTTGACTTTGACCCCCTTTTGTTGATAAATATCGTAATTGAGTACTTACTAGTCGTTCAGTTATGACTGGACTTTCTCAACTCTTGTAGGCATATTTAGAAACACAATAGAAATTTTTATTGTATTTTTTAACTGTTTTTTTATTGTTTTTTTTTTTTATTTTTTTGCTCTACGCGTTCAACAACAAATATTGAATGAAAACAAATTTGTAGGATTTATTATAGTTTGCTTAGTTTGTGATGGTTGTGGTGAATTTACACATACAATTTGGTTTTACCTGACTGTTCGATTTACATACTTTTTATACTGGTCCCCCAAGAGGAACGGGTTCGAATGTGGGTTTTCTATGATAAAATATTCATATCGTTTTATTTCAGTAACATTTTGCCCTGTGTACGTTTTAGGTATAAGTAGACAGATGTCCGGCCGTCCGTGCCGTCCGTCAGCCGTCGTGGCGCAACGGCAGGGCGTCGGAACTTTGAACGGGACGGTGTGAGTTCGATTTTCACTAGGGGAGAACGAATTACAAGTACTTAAAACAAGTATTATTTTAAGCTGATCTTAACGCCGTGCTATGTCCCATTACAGAATAATAAAGAAAAAGCATATTTATATCATACATACACATTATATATATATATATATATATATATATATATATATATATATATATATATATATATATATATATATATATATATATATATATATATATATATATATATATATATATATATAACTTGCGCTTCATGGACACCGTAAAAGCGCTACGACCACTAAGCCATGCGTTCTTCATCAAAAACAATTGGGTTTAACACTAAATGTTCCTGAGGTTAGCGCGCTCAAACAAACAAACATTAAATATTCAATATGATTTGAAACGTAGACATGGCCAGGAAGTAGTAGCGATAACCCTCCGCTATCGCAACCAACTTGAACCCACGAAACGTGTAAATGACGATGTAAATGACGAATACTTTAAGAATGATTAGTAAGGTGAAAGCCTTGGATATAAGCATTTTATATTATTTTACTCTAAGGAATACCATACATATATGGCTTTAGTTCAGTTTTTTGCTATGAAAATATAGTATTTTTTTAGCTGTAATGAAATTCTTCTGTGTGTGTGTGTGTGTGTGTGTGTGTGTCAGCCTACTCCTCCGAAACGGCTATAGGTATACATTTTTTATGAAATTTTATACACTGAATTTATGTTTTAATTGGTCTGGGTAGGTGGGTATATGTGGTGGTATAGGTGGTGGCGCCGTTTGCTTTACTATTAATAAAAAAATCGGGAATATTGCTTCATTATACAAAGTGATGAGCACATTCTCGTGATATATTAACCAAAATCGAGAAATATCTCATGGTCTCATGACGCATTGGGGGAGGAGTTAAGCTGTAAAAATATATATGTAATTAATGTTCGCAAATAGCCTAAATAGACCAAGTACAGCCTAGAAAAAACAGCAAAGAAAAGAAATAACGTATATAAAAGCATCGTGAACAACTCAAAGTTAGAAACATGTTACATTAAAAACAGAGATAAGCTATGAAAGAGGGTATGGCGCCTTGGCAAAAGTTATTTGGCTTTTTCTTGACATACAAGAATCATAGGCTTGAACATCCAACATGTCTATGATATGACCTAAATTATAAAATTGTATGAGGATTTTGTGTGAAAAACCCATCGCGTGTTGAGTGGCGGAACCCAAACACTGACAAGACCCTGGTCTTACCAGAGCAGGGAAAATATCACTCTCTCATTATCAAAAGATTTGAAACTACTATAATTTAAAGAAATTGTAACCTATTAAATATATTACAATGGCGATTTTCTAGGTCTAAACCGGTGAAAGTGGACACCGGAGTGACCTATCACAATAAATCACTATACAATTTAAATATTAAAATTTAAAAAGAAAACCAAAACAAAAAAGTTTCCTAGTGCGTTACAATCGTCCCAATTGGTTTAAACATTCACATAAAAATTCGCATCGTACTTTTTTATCTGATCGCTTTGTCTCGAGAGGAGATGGCCGAAAGTTGAAAGTTTAAGTGGGGGGAGGGGGGTTTAGTAGTGGGAGTATTGTAAAAAAACTTTTGCTTTCTCAAAAATATCAGCACTTTCACTAACGAAATGTTTGTAAGCCTTGTAGTACTGACCGCTGGATTTTTAATTTTATACGTATTGAAACTAGGCGATGTTGCACAATTTCATTTGTGCTACTGTATATACTTATATATTTATATATATATATATATATATATATATATATATATATATATATATATATATATATATATATATATATATATATATATATATATATATATATATATACATAGGACGAAACGAAAAAATTATCAGTCACTTTTTTTTACAGCTTGACACACATACACACAAACAGATGTTTTTAATATTATAGTATGCAGCCTTAGAGAGAATAGCTACTATTCTATCCTTTAGTACTTTGAAATAAATAACCTATGAATGGATAAAATGAAAATTTACATTTCAAAAAATGTAGCGAAACAGATATGTTAAGAGTCGATATAATCAGATTGATTATAGTACTGGGTTAGTGAAAGGCCTACCTGCCTGTTTGTAAAACTTTTAAAGATATATCGCAGAATACTATTATTCTATATTAATTGTCTTTGGAATCTAAGATTTCTTTATTTTCTTTTTAATTTAGCTTGTGCCTTTCATATTGTTAAAGTGAAATACGTACATGTAAGTATACCAGAGTAAAAATTATTCGACTAAACCACACTGATATTGTAATAAAGGCAGTATAATTTTGAACTAAAGGCATTTATGTGAGGAGGTCGAGGTCGAACCAAAAAATATGTTAATTGACATCTGTTAATTAACATATATTTTTAATTCAAATTGTAGGATTCGTCTGTAATAATAAATCTTTTTTACTTTCACTTGTTTTTATTTTTTTTTTTAGTACACATTGACGTTATTATACAGGGTCTTATTAACCATTTCTAATAAAATGATTTATGAAAGTTCTCTTTCTCATTCTCTAGTAAGATCAGACCAGACCAGAGAGTGTAGAGTATGAGAGTGTGAGACACACGCCTATAAGACACACTCCCGACTCGAGGATGCCTATTTTGTTAGCGTGTGACTAAATTGATCGGTCTGACTGTTGGATATGGATCATTGGCCATTGATATTGACTAGGTAAAGAAACGTTCGAGATAAGTATTGTGCTATACATAATTATTAAGTCAAAATAAAATTGTAAAATATCAGTAGATTAATCATTCGAGTCTCCTTCTGAGCGTGTTGAGTTAAATCCACAAGTACATATATACGTTTACATATAGTATTTTAGTTAGTTTAGTTACGTTTACATATAGATTTTATGTTGATATAATTATAGCGTACGCGAGAAGACGATATCGATTTTACTATTATATATATATAATATATATATATATATATATATATATATATATATATATATATATATATATATATATATATATATATATATATATATTATATATATATATAAATATATGTATATATATATATATATATATATATATATATATATATATATATATATATATATATATATATGTATATATATATATATTTATATATATATATATATATATATAATATATATATATATATATATATATATATATATATATATATATATATATATATATATATATATACATATTTTTAATTATTTCCGTCTGTTCCGTCGTTCACCTTAATAATATTCATAAAATTTCTTTGGAACAGAATGTCACTTTGAGCATAGCATTGCTTGAATTATATTTAAATATAAAGAAAGATGAGGAATTTGTAAACTAGAACGCGCTATTCCAGGAGCTACTCCTTCAAATTGTAAAATGCTTTTTGTGGCTATAGTCTATAAAAGTGAAACCGCATTCAAATGCTAGTATAGACATACGAGTATATTCGATTATATTCGAAATCACTATGGGACAAGAAAATTTAAAAAAGCTTTTTACTAAGCTTAAGGTTAGAATTTCGTAAACAACTTACAGTGTTTTAGTATTGAATACGTCTCAAGTCCCGAATTAAAATATTTAAATAATTTGCTGTCCCGAGTAAGATGATGCTTAAAGCGAAAAGGATGGAAATAAAAATCGATATCAAAGCTTTTTAAACACGTGCCCTGCTTTTCGATTGAATAAATATGTAAATATACGTACTTATATATTTTAGTATGTATAACTTTTGGACACGTGAAGCTTTCTATCCAGCATGTAGTAGTACCCTGAGAGAGCAGAGAAAACCTATTATTATAACACTCTGATATCCACATTTTGGCCTAAATATCAGATTAATTCCCTTTGCCTTACTTGAACGGATAAAAAGCTTTGCCCCGTTTAAAAATCGAAGCCACGACCTTCACGTTTACAGTTAGAAGCTTTTCCCGTAACGACAAATATATTCTGACAGATTCTAGTATAATCTAAGCAAAAGTTTTAAAAGCAAAATAAAAGCTTACACTAGTGCCACCTAGTTCAAAGATTGAGAAACTAGCATGCAAGTTAATAATTAGTAAAAAATTGTAAAATGTTCTTACTCTATCCAAATCGACCGTAGCTTTTCATATAAATGTTAAATTTATATGAAAAGGAGTATATAATGTATACAATTTTCAGAAATACCAGTATTTGCGAAAAATTATATTGAATAACGGTTTACTTGCGCTTGCGCTTGCCCTTTTGATCTCACGGCTTCCTTACTTAGCGAATATTAGTACTTAAAGTGACATAGAGTCTCAATTCTCTATCATGATTGAAAAAGTTCCATACAGATCTTCTACTGACGAAATAAAAAAAAAAACCTAGTTAATTTCAAATTTTGTTTTTTTGTATGTTATGACGCCCATACACTGCTATTGTTGATGGAATAAAAAAAAAATGTATAGCTGACATATTATCTGAAAAATGTCACAGTATTTAACTAGAACACAATTATTTTTTTCTTTCTTTCTTTTAACATATTATTTATTTCATACCTTCTTAATAATATGCTAAAGAAATTGTAAATGTACACATAATTTTCAATATATTACTCCACATGTTTACCATCATATATATATATATATATATATATATATATATATATATATATATATATATATATATATATATATATATATATATATATATATATATATATATATATATATATATATATATATATATATATATATATATATATATATATATATGTACAAATCAGCATACACATTAACGTTTCACAAAAAGCAGGGGGAAAAAGATTAGACAATATTGAGGACCAAAGGCGCAAGCCGGGAACGGAGAGTATTAACACTAGGTTCCCTTTTCGTACCTTTAAAAAAAAATTCTACTTTAATGCATAGTCGAAAGCCCTGAAAATATCACCTAGATAGAGTAATCAATTCATAAGAGTCTATAAATGAATAAATCACTACATAATCCGTTGGGCGAGGGGACAAAAGTCGTGATAACGGCTGCTATGAATGCAATTCTGTGTGGGACCTAACATCTTGCATTTTCCTCGTCTAATATAAACCTTTTATATATTTTATATAATATTTTTTTTTATATAATGATTAATAATATAATATTTTATACGAACAGACAAAGCACAGTGTTGAGTTACGCCAGTGAGTAAGTAATGTTTCACAGCTATACGTAAAGTAGGAGTGATTTTGACACACTGCCTCTTGATTCACAGATTATCCTTGCCTCTCGTAAAATAGTAGAGAATAACGTATCGTATTGAATGGAATTAAAAATGAAACTCAAAGTAAAAATATACGGAATAGGTATTACGTTTGTATGGACAGACTCCATTTTATATCAGAAAGTGCGTCCACCGCCTACAATATGCTACTTTCGCCTCCTCACATTCCTTTACTTATAACCCGAACGAATATTTTAAAAGCTTTCTCATTTTATTTAAGTTTAAATTATAATAAAAGTGCTTTTTATATTTCAATTCATATAGTGACGCCACCGCAGTGGCGCTTCGGCAAAGCGTCTGTAAACTCTATAAACGCGACGATTGTGGGTTCAATTTAGGGAGATTTCTTTTTTATCTTCCTCACTCTGGTAGACTCGGTCAAGTATAAGCGCGGCGTTGAGTTCTGCCGTTAGCCCGCAATGTCTGGAAAGAGGGAAAGCGAGCAACGGAGTCTAACACTGGGTTCCCTCTGCCTGCCTCCTAAATTTAATCTTAACATCTCTATCATCCAAATGAATATCGAACAGTCAGTCATCACCAAATTACCAATACCTTGGCTACATACTAAAAATATTGAAACTTATTTAATTCAACGTTTCACGTGTTTACAAAACGCGCTTTAACCCTTAAACCTCTAGGGTGTGAAATAGTATGTTAAAATTTGGTAACTACATCCCATGGATGAGTTCTCTAGAAAATTGGGATGTATATTGTGATACCACATAATAACTTTACGAAGACAAAGCCTTAATATAACTAAGAACGATTTTTTGGTGGTAGAAAAAAACATCACTCCATTCTCTACACCTACAACTATTATACGTTGAAACTAGTGATATAGCACTACATTTTAATTTTCTATATTATAAAATTGACTCGGTACTATAAAAGGAATCTAACGCCGTTTTTTGTTTCACCCAATTTCATTTTCAACATTATGGTACAAGAGACCAGCTATCTATAGCATAATTTGCAAAATTTTTACATTCCCAAAAGGACCCCAAGCTCTTGGGCCATGACAATAGAATCTAGCACATACAAACGTCTATATTATAAATAAGTAAATTGTATAAAATCAAACATGTCCGTCAATAACATTATCTATTTAAAGAACACATCGACTTAACTAGAGTCCTTTCATTATAAGTTATTAAAGCTAATGCTACACGAAATTTCTGTATCGCTTGCAGTTCATTTAAAATAGAATTTATAATTTGATAAATACGATTTGACATGCTCCGGTGTATTGGAAGGTCGACCTGTACATGCTATGGTTATGGGACCGATACCGATTTATTGAATTATTTTCAGCTTAAACCTTACATCTTTCAGCCTTCATTAAGATGGGTAGACAGAGAAAATGTAGTGTTAAATCATTCCGTTTCTCTCCGAATCGTTCCTGAACGAACACTGGCGAATGTTAGATTTTAGACGCTATAATTTGCCTTACTAGAGCTGCAGCTCTACCTCGAACCATCCAACCGCCCAGAGTGTTGGACGCTGTACTATTGTACGCCAAATGTTAATCTACAGCTGAACAGAGTGATTTATCACTAAAAGTGTCACTAAATATTAATAAGACAAAAAAAACCAAATGTAATATATCTACTGTGTACATATGTATGTATTAAATTATGAACGCTCTAAGTAATGGGTAGGCATTAAACGTGAAGTTGGAACTTAATAAGCCATCGCACCAGCACGTGTAGAAAACTAGGGCTTCTCAGCAATTTCAATATATTACGTTGTTATATTGTTATTTTATAGAGAAACCACACGATCTCTCCGTTTTCCGCTTCAGCTCTTAGAAATTATGAAAAAAATATATCTGTGATGATGACTTTTTTATATTATATTTTGGGATTTTCACGGCAAATTATGATTTTTAGTGCACAAATATAGAAAATTATAATGCATTGGTGTCACATTTTAAAGTATATTAAAATAGTTCAATCCATATCGGTAGAGAAGTACACTGAGAATAGGGCCAAACAGTGATGTCCTTGTATACCTCTTTCGCTTCATCAATTATTATCAACCTCTTCATACGTACTCTCCAGGGTATACCCAAGAGCGACTACTACTTGCCACTAAGCTTTTAATTAGTACTTATTCTATTAAACGTAAGTTGATAGAGAAAAAAGCTTAAATCCAAAAGAAAAATATTTGATTAGTACAAGTCACTAATCGATTTATTTGACTATTAACAGTATTAATTGTAGATTTTCTTTGTGTTTCAAAATAAAAAGAGCAGAGAGAAAATATTAATACACTCCAACTTAAATACAACTATGGGAATAATATAGCAATGTTTAGTTAGTGAAGTTCTTTATCATTTTGTAATCAGGCGTTCGCAATTTATATATATAAGTAATAAAATTTACATATAGAATATACATATATTTTTAGCTAAATAAACATCTACAAGTAGCTTGGAGCTTGCTACATTTGTAAGAAGGTAGTAGTAACAGCTCAGCATACGCTGGTGGGGTATTCTTAGCTAGTGATCAATATTCGCAGCGCCATGATAAAGTACTAGAAATCGTACGTGAAGCGGTTAGTTAGTCTTTCAGTAGCCAGAGAGAAGAGAAACGTAACAGCCAGCAAACGATCAATAGAGTTTGTGAAGGAAGGCTCTCGTAAAAAACTCACGCTAAAGCCTTTCTCAATTTTAGATCCAGCTCCTGATTGGACTCTTATGATAGACAGTGAGAAATCTCTGAGGAAGTTGGTGTCTTGTCATCCAGACCGTAAATTTATCTTTACTCTCGAAGCCCAAAGCGCGTAATACTGGTAGAACTTACAGTTCCTTTGGAAACGAATATCCTATATAAGTGACTATATAAACTTCAAACTTAGCAAGTACTTCGAACTTACTAACTAACTGACCAGGAATAGGTTTAGAGTTAATTTATATGCGGTTGAACAGCGAAATCTCTCTATAGTTTGCTAAAAGATCTCCTGACCTGACTAGAACTATTACTAACACATTTCTAGAAAGTACTTCGAAGGCAGCACTAGGAGAATTATTTCGAATTTGGTTAGATAGTTGGAGGAGCTATGCTGATGCAATCTAAAGAGGCTCCTTATATATATATATATATATATATATATATATATATATATATATATATATATATATATATATATATATATATATATATATATATATATATATATATAAAGTAAAGTACTTGTATATAACGGAGTGACTTAACTAGATTCACTTGCAATCAACGCTTTGGGCCTACCTCGAATTTGGGCAGTAAGCGGAAGTAGGTCCTCATATAGTTGGTAAGCTATGTTTGTGAACTTTTTTTTTATATGTTAGGCTTATATTAACATGCTATATATATGTGCGGTACCCACAAAGCGGGGGTTCGTATCCAGCCACGTTCGAATTATCATATGTTTTCTAACAATATAATTGTCCTCTTAAATAGCAAGTTGTTCTGAACACATAATTCATATTATGTAAATATTATTATTTCTTTGAAAATTCATACAATTACCAATTTGTAGTAATCAAGTTGTCTTAACAAAGATTATACAAAGCATGTTTAAGTGATCTCTTCACGCTCCGATGGAAGGATATACATAGTATATTATAATAGCGGGGTATGTTATACAACATACTAATAAAATTGCCATGTTATAATTTAATATATATTTTAAGTATATGTTTCACATATACAATTGTCTATAGTGGTAACATAAGTATAAATATATATGGTATATGCGGCTGGTAACGTTTGGCAGTGAATGGATGAAGATGGAGGACCAGCTCAGTGGGCCTTGCCGAGGAGTGGACGTAGACGCTGGTGATGAATCATCAGTTTCATCAGAAACACCACATGGTTATCTTTATCTTTGCTTATGTATATGTAGATATCACAGAGGAATCGTTGGTATATTACGTTTATTATATTATTAAAATAACATAAGTCATAAAAAAAATCAGTGGAATATAATTTAAAATGTTTAAGTTAAGGAGCAAAACAACCTACCTGCTCTAAACATATTATGCCAATGATACGCATACGTAGACGCCGGCGTAAACTAAGAGAATAATAATAGCATAGCGTTCACACAAAAATAACTTTGAATTTTAATTGTTTATATATTATTATTATATAAATATAGTTATATATTATACACAATATATATATTTTGTGTAATATAACTTAAAAAATGTTGACACAGATAATATAAACACATCAATTAGTCAAAAATTAAAAGAAGACAATTCAACGTACCTAACCTAACATAAACATGTTACGCCAACGATATAATACGCCAATGTGTATTATTTACATTATATAATTATGGGGTTTACACAAAACATATATATAAAACACACAAACACCTACCTGGTATAAACATATTATGCCGTCGCGATATAGGTGCCGGTTGTAAAAAACATTTGTCAGGATTTGAATCTATACCCATGTCGATATAGCCGTGTCGGTCCAGCCGTCGAGCTGGCCATATCCTGTCTTCGGGTAACTCAATGGTGGACACGACCGACCTCCAGGGTCGGCAACGCGGGATTGAAAGATGTCGGACAAGGCACGTGTGTTTATCCGTGCTAACGGCGCACGCCACGTGAAACGTGACCGACCTTGGATAGACTGATAGTGGGACTTTGTTTTTTTTTCTCTTTATTCTCTCTCTCTCTCTGAATTTTGGGATTTGGGTTTTGATTTATTAATATAAATTTTATTTTTAATCTAGCAATAATAATATAGCCTATAAGTACTTGTTTATATCAAGATGCTAGTGTGCTGTGTATATTTTCACACTTGGTCCTAGAGCCTAGTCGAGTGGCAAGTGATCACATTCTTCGCTATATATTACGTTCTCTTACTGAAACGGGCAAATTAAAATAATTTAAATTGTATACAAATTGTACCGAGTAGCTGGTGTGACTGATATTAAGATTCTGGATTTAAGTTCATTTATGATATGATTTTTTTGTAATAAAATGTCAATACTCATTGTAAATTGACAGCTTTTGTATGAGAGATTTGCACAAATATTTTTATTTGTTCTTTAATCTCCGTATTGATTTAAGCAAAAGTCTCCATTTAAAATGTTATTACACATATGTAATAACATTAACGATTCCAATAGGCTAATTTAGTACAATTTAATGAAATGTGAAATTATTGGTAACGTAGCTTTTTTTTCATCATTCATCCCAATTATAAAACTCACACTCTATGAAGAACTAAATTCTTTTTTGAGATCACTTTATCGTCTGTATGTCTGTATGTCAAGACTATTTTTCTAAAGATCGCGTGGAGGTGCCCAGCTGAAGGTAATATCAAATATCCAGGTACTCCGTCCCTAGGAGCACAAGAGATACAAGCGTTTATGATCTCGCCCGCATACTGTATGACATTCGTCAAGTAGTGAGAGCTTATAGTACAAATAAATAAAAAAAAAAAAACGGAAAATAAACAATTACAAACTTAAGATTTGCACTTGTATTCATACAAATTTCATACAAAACGAGCGCGTACACCTGCAAATTAACTTCTGTAAGTCAACATTTATAAGTTGCACTTGTCGTTGACCTACAATAATGAAATCGATATGGAAACCTCGGTGCACCAGTACTAAATTCTCAATTATTAATTAATAATCGCGCTTCTTCGCTGTCGGACCGTACCCTAGCACAGTACTTTTGACCGAGCTGACGTAACTAAAATATATAAAAAAAAAAAAAAAATGTACAATTATAGGTATATGTTGTATTGTAAGTGTCCATAATGCACTCATGTCGGTATTTCATTATTAATATAATTCACTGAGATGTGTAAATCACTTTTTTTAAATAATATAATATAATAGAAGAGGCGTAATGGTTGCGGGTTCTATTCTTGCTCAAGGAAAAATAACTGATTTACCGCCACTAACTGATTTACCACCATTATATCTTTCGAAAATTTGGCGGTAAAAATATATTATATATATATATATATATATATATATATATATAGATATATATATATATATATATATATATATATATTATATATATATATATATATATATATATATATATATTATTTTAAAATATCTCCCTCATAACAATCTAACGTGTCAATATCTACCTCATAACAATCTAACAGAGTCAAGAGTACGGTCAAACATTTCCTATAGTATTGCTTATATACATAAAACTGTAAGGCGTCTGACAACCTAGATATCAAGGCATAGCCCAAGCAATATTCTTGGAAATTTCAGAAAGATTCTTAATAGAGCGTATATTAGCACTTGGGATATAATTTTGGAAAATCCCGCCCTATATTAATAAAATAGAAGTACAAAAACTAAGCATACTATAACCACTACTACAAAGAAATGTGATATTTTAAATTTAAATAAATATAATTTTTTGGACTTTACCGATACCATCTTGCTAAGAGAAAACACACGACGGAAATATCGGACAAAGCCGCGGTCGGAATGCTGTTGTAATATATTAATATTTATACTATAAAGGAATTTGTCTCGGCTATTTCAATACTTCGAAGTAGAATTTTTTAAACGACATAATGTAATTGAGTCTCATTTAATTTTATAATATATATATATATATATATATATATATATATATATATATATATATATATTATATATATATATATATATATATATATATATATATATATGTATGTATATGGCTCATTTTGTAAACAAACATAATTAATTGTATATTATTACGT
The DNA here is from genome assembly GCA_037127375.1 of Dione juno. Lineage (NCBI taxonomy): Eukaryota > Metazoa > Arthropoda > Insecta > Lepidoptera > Nymphalidae > Dione > Dione juno. Next base: position 1,018,526 of record JAXRJS010000002.1, read on the forward strand.
TATTATTCGCGTCTTCATTGTTTTTTGAAGAAACTATAAATTGTAAATTGTTTATGAATGATATATCTATTTCTTATATGGGAAAATGGAACGGCATTAAATTGAAAGACTCTATGAGCAAAACAATCACACATCTGTGTAAAGTACTTGTTTGTATCTATATTTACTAATATCATAACCATAGACCTTAAATATATATATATATATATATATATATATATATATATATATATATATATATATATATATATATATATATAAATATTATTCTATATTTAAAACTCTACAGTTAGTGACAACAAACTAACAGACAAACTACAGACCAACTACTGAAATTTGGCATACATTGAACATCGTCAAAACAGATAGGCAGCTTCCCGAAATCCCGGCGGAAATATTCGTTTAACATATTTTTTAAATGTTTGCGGGTTCGATTCCCACTCGGGGAGAATGAATGACGTTCATTTTCTTCGCTCTGGTGACAAGACAAAGCGCGGCGTTGAGTTCCGCTACTCAACACGCAGTGTCTCGAAAGCGGGAACGGAGTGTCTTAACACTAGGTTGCTACGGTTCCCTCTGCCTACCCTGTCATGTGCGGGATACAGCGTGAAGATAATTTAATTAAATCTAACGCCTGCCTACCTACCCGCTTATATTATAGAAATACACCTGGTGCATAAAGATCGTACACATCCCATATTGAATACGTACAAGTTCCGCTTTAATACTTTAAACGCATGAGATTTGTACATACGAGTATATATTGTCGTACTAGCTAGTGACGTAGTGGTTTGGTGTTCTAAATTCTAGATCCTTTCTAAGATTTTAAGTAAAATTGTAAACCTAACTAGACAAATTCTAAGTACTTAGGCTTTGTTTTAAAGGCAATAATCTTCTACAGATGTCGTATAAAATATTTTTACATATATTAATGATATTAATTTTTTTTTTAATATTTGTTTATTGTGTATTTACGTAATATGTGTATTTACTTCTACAGATGTCGTATAAAATATTTTTACATATATTAATGATATTAATTTTTTTTTAAATATTTGGTAAATTCATTTATTTATCCGAATTGTATATCAAGCAGAAGAAATAGTGATTTATATGAACTAAGTGATTGAGTACGTGAAAAATGCTTTGTTAATTTTTTTTAAAGAAATTTATAAAGAATTCTAAATAGTAGTATAGTAGTATTTAAATCTGTGCCCGTTTCGGACAACATATCCAAAAGATCAAATTAATATTGTAAGCTTACTACTTTAAAAATTACAAGTTAGGAAGATCCGTTTTTAGAGTTCCGTACATCTTAAGGTAAAGAACGCAACCCTTGTATGATCACTTTGTTGTCCGTCTGTCTGTCTGTCCGTCTGTCAAGACCATGACCGAGTCGGTGATCTTTTGACGCTCCAGATAAGTAGCTTCTAAGGCAACGCAATCAAAAGTTTATGCCTAATGTTTTGCATTATGAAAATCACTTAGGCAATAACTTAGATCTTAGAGTACAAAGTAATATATCCCAGAAAAAAACCATTACCAATTCATTTTATACACCTTACAGTATATATAAAGAGGAAAATTTGTAAATTGATAATTTATGTGTCTATGACAGAAATAAATCATTACAAACTTATATTTGTAGTTAATTTCATACAAAATGAGTGTATACGACAGCAAAAATTAAATTTGTCTATTTTTATAAGTAATATTTTCCCCACAGGAATAGAATAGATACGGAACCCTCGGTGCGTGAGTACTTGATTCGCACTTGACCGATATTATTTCTTTTGAGGTAGAATAGAAAAACTGGATGTTGTCCAGCTGTTTTCTCTAAAACGCATAAAGTTATCAAGCTGAAATTAATATCAAATACTCAGGTCAAGGTCAACAGTTGTTTGGTATTGAAAAATATATTCTAAGTCAAAGTAATCAAATGGTACGACCGTGTATACCAAAAATTTGTAATTTATATATTATGTAAAACTAAAACAAATTTACACATATATGTTTTTATATAAATATATATATATATAAATATATATATATATATATACATATATATATATATATATATATATATATATATATATATATATATATATATATATATATATATATATATATATATATATATATATATATATATATATATATATATATATATATATATATATATATATATATATATATATAGAAAATATTTACTTTCATTGCCATCTAGTTGAAAGCAATTGAACTTCATTTATAGAAGTCAACTTGGCTCTATATTTATCTATATCTAAATTATATTATGACGAATATACGTAAATGGACGAACGTGTTTTTCCTTTGGGAGATTTTTCTATTCTTCTCCTAAAGGGCCCCTAACAAATATTACATTAGTGACACTAGTGTTAAGACCCTCCGTTTACAACTCTCCGTATTTCAAAACATTCTGTGGCACGTGGTCTACTGGAGCGTTGAAAAAAAAATCGAAAGTAATTTGAACCCCGATCCCCGTGTTTAAGCGCTGTCAACGGTCAAACGTTGCTCCACTGTGCACGACGTCATTTCTACGATAAAAATTTTAATTCTATTGATAACTATAGATATTTTTTATTAATATCTTAATGAAAAACAATTTTCAATTTAAATGAAACTCGGTTTAAGTCGGATTAGTCGCATATATTATTGGTAAGCGCATTGTGTTTTTGTTTTTGAAAATCTTACGTTTTCAACACTTTTCAGTAAGCTGCCGTCACGACTCGAAACGAGTAATGTTGCCAAAAAAATATATAGAAATCAATAATATAGGTACGGTTTAAATTTCAAAAGTCGCGATTTCAATTTATTATTATATAGATTATGTTTGATTTTTTTTTTAATTTATATTATACAATAATAGCCTAATATAAAGAATAGGTTGGTTTAAAAAAAATGCTGCCACTTATAGGTACGTCATATCTCTGAACATACAATTATACTTTTTTATAGTTTTTAAATTTACAAGTAAATTTAATTGTCACATACATATGTACATACAGACATATATATATGTACATATATAATAATTGTAGTTTTTTCCACTAAATTAACTATGTTTTCTAAACAATTAATCGTTAGCAAATGACTCATGGTATGAAATCTAATTGTATACAATAATAATCACATAAACATATCGATATATACATACATACATATATACATACGTACCTTTTATCATATATTCACATAATTTCAAGGAAAAAACAAACATACTCTATATATAATATTCGCAATGCCTACTTTAAGTTAAACATTAGAAATACATAAAACCTTATGACTAGACATCGGATTATATGCATTTGTATGTGTGCATATGCAAATGCATATAATTGTATTTTTATAGCGTTATTGCATTACAGTTAGAGGTACATTTTCGTCGATAGTGCATATTTTACGCACACCCACCTTGCAAAAACTCAGGGGTCGTGGGTGCGAGGTGCTTGCGCCACTTTGCTTCACTCACGCGCTTAAGGCAATTCAATTGCTTTTGTCTCACTTTATTTATTTTTATACAAAAATTAATGGAATCTTGGATAAAAAAAATTACCTAGGCTAATTTAGGACTGAAGGCACTGTGATTTTTAAAGTCGACAACAAATACTGTCTCATAATTCGTCTTCTAATTCAGATCACAGTTTTTAGAAAAAACAAAAAAATTAATTCTACAAAGAATTATGTGAGCTATTCATTGGTTGCAATATTCGTTTCCGTCAGTTAAATAACGAAGTATGCTGGAAATTCCTTAAGAAATATTGCACTAATCAGATAATTCCTAAAGAATCCACACAATTAGAAAAAAACATACTTGTCAGCTACCTACAAAGAAGTAGTTAGTAAATTTGATAGATCAGACGCCATTGTAATCATGTCAAATATATGTTATAATAATAATAAAAAAATACAGCTACTATTAATATAAGTATACAAATATATATAATGTATTAATGTAATGTGAAAATAAACGTAAATTCTTATAAAAAATGCATTTTCGATTGTGCATATTCTGTGCATATTTTGGCATTTTGATAGTGCATATAATCCGATGTCTACATATGAGTGTCATTTAAAATGTCAGTTGATAATATTTGTATATAGAACCTAAACACCGTCAATTTTTTTTTAATAATGATATATACTGACCGTATTTCTTGTTGAAACTAGCCCCGTGACTCAGGAAATCTGAAAATAAACATAATGATTTAAGCAAAAAAAAAATAAACCAAACATAATGTTGTATAGACAAAAAGCAATGTAATGATAATCTTTGACTTTAAATGAAACATTTTTTATATATCATCTGTATACAATATAAATACGATTATAGATAATATTTTTATTTTTAATGTGGAAATATTTGATATAAAATTAAATATTTTCGTTTACTTGGTCTAGTTAAGCATGGCAAGTCGTTCGTCGCAATAGATTACTACGTAGTACGTTATGTCTGTATACCACGCATGATCAAGTGTCAAATTTGTATCATAACATCAATGTCATTTTCATTCGCTTCACATTATGAATTAAATTAAAACCGCTCCGTTCATAAATGTTAGGTTTTTGTTATTGATAATATATTTTTTTTTAAAGTTTTAGTTATATTTATAATACCATTTTATCTATTTTTACCTGAGAATAAGCAATGTAAAGAAATATCTTAAGTAATTCTGTGTTTAAATCTAATATGAAATAATGATAAATATATTTCATAATAATTTTAGCGCTATCTGTAATGAAATATAAAAACTACTTCGTCAACACAAGACGTGTAACGCCATCTAGTTTTTACGTATTAAGCAAACACAACATAATGTCGTCATCAACCACCTAGACGTAGCGCTGTTACCATAAACGTAGTTAATATCAAACCTCACCGTTCCTACTCATCGCCGAAACACCAAACAAAAACGGTAAAAAGAACCCAAAAACCAATATTGAAATAAATAATACTAAAAAATTAATTCAAAACTTTTTTAAATATATTTCTGTGGCACTATACTTGAATCACATGTGCCCAGTATGGTCACAGAGTATAGTCTCGTGATTGGCGTGAACGGATACGTCGATAAAGTAGGCCGCTCTCTGATTGGCTGGCGGGCTGTAGGTCAGTAAAGCAGTTCGGCAAAAGCACGTGACAAGCACGTCTGTCAACTGCATACTGTTCTCCAGATGGCGCCAAAACACATTTTGTTTACAATCCAATATGACATAATTTGACATAATAAAGCGCGAATGACAAATAAAAAGTAACCGGTTAGGTAGGTACGTATTTGCTCGGCCTTGAATAGAATATAACATTGATGTAGATGTAAATGACTACACAAAATTACACTCGTATCGTAATTTAAGTTTGTTCATTGCGTTATTAATTTGTAAGTAATATTTATTGAGATTCTTCATATTTCATCAAAAAACGTCTTCAAAATGACAACAACAATATTGATATTAATACGAGTTGTTGTATTTAAATTTTTATTTAATTGTCTATTAGTATTATATACATATATAAACATATATGTATATATTTTTTTAATGAAATACTAAAAAATATAAATAATGTAACTATAACATTATGAAACTCGGGCTTTGACTTGCTTTTCAAGGCAGGAAGATTCTCGTGACTTACAATTTCACGCCTTTTACTATATACAGATACCATTTCTGACATACATGCCAGTTTAACTATAATACATGGAAACGGTATAGTCAGCTGTCTTACATGCCCTCTGTAGCTTTAATACTTTTTTAATTTGACCTCCCTACTCTTTCTCTCTTATCACTCACTCACTCATCCTCTCAACGTGCCCAAACTACCTGACACCTGCAATTCTGTGTACCTCTTTGTTGCATCTTACATAATTAGATTAATATAGATAGATACACTAGTCGCGAAGTGTTAAATTTTTATGACGGCTAGTCAAAAAAAAAATTAAAAAATAAATTCAATCAGGATAATATAACTCACGATTTATTTATTTAGCAAACATTTTTTTTGGGTTTTATTGTATGAAATAAAAATTATTTATATGGAGAACTTTACACGTAACTTTCAAGTAACATTTTTTAATTTATTAAAAATTGGGTGTTGTACTGATATGACGAGCACGTAGCACAAGAGAAGAAAGAGAAGCAAGGTAATAAAAAAAAATTACAATACAATATTACAGAGAATCTATTATTTAATATAATAGGTATATCTAAATTACTGGTAAATCTAGTGTTAACTTAAAAGATTTCCCAGTCTGACACTGTTTTACTGGAAACGTCATTTGTCGTGGGTTCGATACACACTTGGGGGTATTAATTATTTTATATCAACTTTTTATGACAAAAGAGGCTGAATTCCATCTTTCAATACAAAGTGTATTGGACATTTAGCGTGCATTAAAAAAAAACATACTACCTACACATCTATTTATAGAAAATTGGGCTAAAATCGTGTTAACGCTATTAAGATCGGGCTCATTTACCGTACTATGACCGGCATAACAATTAGTTTTTATGGAACTTATAAGCATATGCGGGTGTTCAATGTTGATATTAAAATAATAAAATTATATATTACTTTTCAAATATTGTCATTGGCTCTATTTAAAAAAAATACCATAATAGAGGCTATTTATTCAGGACGAGCATGTAGTCTCCGTTCTTCACATTCCTCGAGAATTATACTATGTGTTGACTGGCACTGAAACCCAATACTGCCCTACATCTTTCTAGAAAAGGGAGAAAGGACCAGTTAAATTGGTGTAGTAGCTTTATATTGTCTCTAAGAGAGATCTCTTTCCTCTCTTTACAGTAGAGATAAAGTAAAAAAAAAAATCATTTCATTTAGTCGACGGTTAAATTATGACGTAAATTAAAAATGCACATGCTTCGAATTATTGTAACATACATATTTATCAATTTAAAAAAAAATAATAATGATAACAATGTATTTAAAAAGAATCAATTTGCAAATAAATTTATTAATTTTTATTTTTGATAACTAAATAAAGTGTTAATCCACACTAAGTAAAGAAAAAATACTTAAACACATGAAACATAACACATATGAAAATTTGAACGCAGCGGGATTTGAACCCGCGCCTCATGGAAACCGTTCAAGTCTTAAATTTTTTTTTTATTGTACGATTAGGTATGTTTCACTAGTACCAGTATTATAATATAACACCGTAATGCTGTCACGTCGGACTACTTTCAAAAGCTATTGATCCTCATGATTGATGGAACATTCCTTAGTTCTTACAAAGAAAAATAATAATTTCATTTAACAGTATATAAAAATTTTACGCTATATTACGATTACAGCTACGTAAAATAGATGGGTAGGTTTCATGTTAGACAGTATTTAAGTCCAAAAACTTGGACATTATTATATTAAAAATTTTTAATTTTATTTATATTAATATAAAATATATTATATATATATATTAAAATTTATATATATATATATTTTTTTTAAAAAAAAAAAAATTAAAATAACAAGTACATCCATTCAAAAAAAAAAAAACATTTTCGAATATTTTAATTTTTTTTTACATAAAAACTCCTCCTAAAAATCCTTAGATACGTATCACAAAATTTAAAATTTGGCCATAGTATGTTTTTATTATTTTTCGGTTATGCCCTTTTTTGTGGGAAGCACCAGGACTTTTATCGCGACGGTTGTTGGGTTTGATTGCCACTTGGGGGAATACATTATTTCTTCGTCGCAAAGTCTTGAAAAGGGGTTAAGGAGAACTTGTTTTTTGACATAATCCCTCGCCTTATGCAGGAAAAAGTTTTCTGTGACATCCATCCTAGATAAAAGGTTGTCTAACGAAAAAATTTTGTTTTAATTTTTTTACTTTAAAAACACAAAATCTAATAAGATTTTATTTTTTCACTTTTCACTTTTCATGAAACCCCTGGGTGAGTTGACCTCTTGACCACTGCAAAATTAATAATGCAATAGGCAGCAAGCAGGGTAACGTAGAGGTAGAGAGGTGAGGTAGAGGAGGTCAACGTGCGGTTTCCAAAAAACGTTTATATTTTTTTTTAAAAATACATATTAATATAGAAACCATTGAGTATTAAACACACAACATAACTACACGATACGCCAACACCTTTGTTTTTCATTACGTATTAAGTACCAATCTACAATGCATGTATATACATATATATCTATAGCCAATATTGACTTTTATCGCTACAGGTGAGGGCTATTTTAACTGGACCTCTTTGTAACATCGTCCTATAGAGCCACGTAACGTTTTTTACCGTACAATCCCATTAACTTGTTCTCCTCAATACAAAAATGGTGAAATTGGCAATATGTACTCAAGCCTCGACTGGCACGCTCGTAACGCCATCGCCAAAGGACCGAACTGATTCTAAAGTGAGTAAAAGCTTTTGGGTTTTGATTCTCAGATTTGAATCGGGTTTTATTAAAGTACATATATAGAAAGCTTTAGTTAAATTAACATTTAACTAGAACACCTAGAAGAGGAAGGAGAAGAATAAGAAGCCTATATAAGCGTTTCAAGCTACTGCCAAACAATAATTAGGTTAATTTCCAATACAATTAGTATATGTATTAATTTGTTTGAACGCCGGATTCGACATTGTGACCATCTTGGCACAGTGGAACATTATTTGCTTGTAAACTAGATAGGTTGAGGCTCCATTCACATTTTATAGACCTAATGTAATTTTCTTAAAATTATTTATGGTTTTAATAAGAAAAAACGCATCGACGAGTTCCGGTTAAATAGATATTGTCTCAAAAATCGGCTAAAAGTGGAGAACGGAGTGTCTCTGGCGTCTGCCAGAAGCTATTGTAGAAGATACTTGAAGAAATATATTAATAAAATTAAACGCAGTTCCAACGTTGAATGCATTTAACACAATTGTCAGAACAACGAAAAGCGATTTATTTATAACTCGTTGAAGTTCTATGGCGAATTAAGCGAACGCAGTTAGCTAGCTGTTATTTTCAAAGCTTTTCAACCAAAATTATTGTTGTGAAGTTACGTTTGGGAACTGTACTGATTAAAAATGTACGCACCACGTCATATAGCAAGGAAATAAATTTGTAACAGCATATTCATATCCCCAAACTGAGTTTCGAATCGACTAAGCGGTCGTCTCTAATGTGTTAATATGTAAATAGAGTTATATTTCATACAAGCTCCAATCCCTTGGATACCATTCGCAAATTGTGCAAATGCTAAAAAATTGCGACGCGCGGTGAAGGTCGGTCTTGCCCTTTAGGTTTTAAATTTACCTCGCGTTGTCCCTCTAATTAAAGAGTGTTAAATCACGTTTTTATTATTTTGAAAGGTGAAAGAACGCTTTTGCATTATCGAGCTCCGTTTCTATTGAAATTATATATAGCTACATGTTCTGGAGCGGCACCTTACGTGCCGCTTTTGTTATGTCAATAGTTCGCGATATCGCAATTTTCTGTAGCGTCAACGTAAACTTCAATGGCTGTCAATTGCGGCGGTGACAGCAGCTCATGTATATATATATATATATATATATATATATATATATATATATATATATATATATATATATATATATAATATATATATATATATATATATTATATATATATATATATATATATTATATATATATATATATATATATATATATATATATATATATATACTATATATATATATATATATATATAGTCAGTTGTTAGAAAATTGTGTTAGAAACTTTAAGAAGTATCTATAGAATAATGGTCTTGAATCTAGAGTTAAATGTCCGAACCATTTTGGTTCAGCTGATAATCTAGTTTTAGACTGTAAATGTGTAAAACGTAGGCATAGTGTATGATTCTTTATTTTCCACTGTCAGTTCGTTTAGAAATTAGAGCCATTCAAAGAATAATATCAAACACATGTATGTAGATGATAAATGTCGAAGCTATTTTCTTTATCTTTATAACTGACAGCTGATGACACTATGACATTCTTGTAAACTGCCTACCTTCTATACCCTGCCGCATATGCTGGAAACTCAGCTTATATATATATATATATATATATAGTATATATATTAGTATAGATATATATATATATATTATATATTATATAATATATATATAAGGATATATATATATATATATATCGTATATATCTATATATATATATATCTATATATACAGATGCCTGTCAAAATCAGAACCGTTCAGTAGCTTTTGTTGAACTGTCGCATACGTACACGTGTGCATGTTGCTTACGTATTTTCAAGTTCAAGTTTGTTTGTAGGAAATATATGTTATAATTTATATATAATATCAAAATTTCATTACTAAAATAGGCTTTGAACCAAACCACTTTTTTAATGCTTTTCATACATTAGAAAAAACATATGGCTGAATTGGATAAAGCCCTTGGATCCTAAGCAGACACTCGCCTTCGATTCCCCGCTGTGTTATTTTTTTTTTTTCGAAAAGTCTTTTTTTAATATCACGTATTATTTTTACACGTCGTCGTATATTACTGTGAGATATATATATATATATATATATATATATCTAATATATATATATATATATATATATATATATATATGATATATATATAATATATATATATATTATATATATATATATATATTATATATAAGCTGTCCGCGAAGGTACCGCCCTTAACACATGGTGTCCCCAAAATTGGACAGAAAATATTTTTAACACATTTTTTTTGTGTAGCAAAGAATTCAAAAATGCAAAAGCTTTCTAGCAATGTTGTCTAGGTGTCTAATTTACGTGCTTGCGTGTTCAAACGGTAAATATTTGAAACTAATAAATAATACTGGGTTTCAAAAGTTCACGTGAAGCGTTTGACCTTTGATAACTACGTGAAAAGTTCATTTCGATATATTATATCGAATCGTAGTGTATTTTTTAAAATGAATTCAATTGTTATTTGTTTTAATTATACTTGTTTTTTTTGTTTTTAGTAAATCTAAGCTATGATGCTTTAAGAAAGTACTAGGTATTTAATTTTAGTAAGTAAAATCAGGGTGAAATTGCTACTATAGATTTTACTCGTATATGAAATGTGAAAACTTTTGGTTTTTTTTTGTTTAATTCATGTTTCATACTGCATATAGCATAATATGCAAAGAGAACCCAGAACCAAAAACACCTTGGAGGTCCAAACCACGTTCATGTATCGCCAGAGTAGGGAAAATAATGAAGTCTCCCTGCTATGTAGAAACAATTTAAACATACATTATATTTATAAATTTAATGCAGTAAAATTTCTGCGCTCAACAATAAAAGCCGTCTCCATATATTTCTATACAGAGCTGTCAGACCCGAGATAGTTCATTTTGTTTGCACGTGTCCATCGAGTTACAATGCTTTGGTATGTGTTTGTCAAACGATCGGAACGCCATCGCCAAAGGACCGAACTGATTCTAAAGTGAGTAAAAGCTTTTGGTTTTGATTCTCAGATTTGAATCGGGTTTTATTAAAGTACATATATAGAAAGCTTTAGTTAAATTAACATTTAACTAGAACACCTAGAAGAGGAAGGAGAAGAATAAGAAGCCTATATAAGCGTTTCAAGCTACTGCCAAACAATAATTAGGTTAATTTCCAATACAATTAATATATGTATTAATTTGTTTGAACGCCGGATTCGACATTGTGACCATCTTGGCACAGTGGAACATTATTTGCTTGTAAACTAGATAGGTTGAGGCTCCATTCACATTTTATAGACCTAATGTAATTTTCATTAAATTATTTATGGTTTTAATAAGAAAAACGCATCGACGAGTTCCGGTTAAATAGATATTGTCTCAAAAATCGGCTAAAAGTGGAGAACGGAGTGTCTCTGGCGTCTGCCAGAAGCTATTGTAGAAGATACTTGAAGAAATATATTAATAAAATTAAACGCAGTTCCAACGTTGAATGCATTTAACACAATTGTCAGAACAACGAAAAGCGATTTATTTATAACTCGTTGAAGTTCTATGGCGAATTAAGCGAACGCAGTTAGCTAGCTGTTATTTTCAAAGCTTTTCAACCAAAATTATTGTTGTGAAGTTACGTTTGGGAACTGTACTGATTAAAAATGTACGCACCACGTCATATAGCAAGGAAATAAATTTGTAACAGCATATTTATATCCCCAAACTGAGTTTCGAATCGACTACCTACATATATATCATCTGATATATATATGTATCCTACATATATTATATCGAATCGTAGTGTATTTTTTAAAATGTTATTCAATTGTTATTTGTTTTTAATTATACTTGTTTTTTTTTTTTTTAGTAAATCTAAGCTATGATGCTTTAAGAAAGTACTAGGTATTTAATTTTAGTAAGTAAAATCAGGGTGAAATTGCTACTATAGATTTTACTCGTATATGAAATGTGAAAACTTTTAGTTTTTTTTTGTTTAATTCATGTTTCATACTGCATATAGCATAATATGCAAAGAGAACCCAGAACCAAAAACACCTTGGAGGTCCAAACCACGTTCATGTATCGCCAGAGTAGGGAAAATAATGAAGTCTCCCTGCTATGTAGAAACAATTTAAACATACATTATATTTATAAATTTAATGCAGTAAAATTTCTGCGCTCAACAATAAAAGCCGTCTCCATATATTTCTATACAGAGCTGTCAGATCCGAGATAGTTCATTTTGTTTGCACGTGTCGATCGAGTTTCAATGGTGCTTTGGTATGTGTTTGTCAAACGTTGTCATGGCAACGGTGCGCTTTTGCTCGCAATTCAAAGAGATGGAAGGAAAAATTGTATCGTATTAATGATTTTTTGATATTTAAATCCTACACTTAAACCTACTTGATAAGGTATATTATGAAATCTATAGCTTATAATATAGGGTTATTTAAATAAATGTGTAAAATATAATAATATAAGGAAGACATTTTAGGTCCTAGAACAATTTGTATTTCAGCGCTAGAGAGAGAAAGATAATCGTTACAGCGAGTGTTTAATGCCTGGCTTTGTATAAACCGGTAAGTACACGCCTTAATAGTAAACAGACAGAAGATTTAATTATTATTTTTTTTAATATTTTGCTAGGCTTTGCTAGGTTTTGCTTTGCTAGGTACGTTAGCTCTGTGCCGTCTAACCTTCACGTCGGGGACCTTGTTGTTTTTACAAACAATTCAGGCCCCCAAAATTCATGGCAACGGGGCCCAAGTAAATTTTATTGAAATTTATTTTTTATTGAAAAGTTCGCTTTTAGCACGATTAGATGAATATTCAGTACATTCTTTATTTCTATGCCATTCAGAGACTATAGATGGATTTAAATTAATATTTATAAATTTCTAATATATATATATATATATATATATATATATATATATATATATATATATATATATATATATATATATATATATATATATATATATATATATGTTTATTAGAAATATGAAATGCTACAGTTAATGCAATTTTAGTCGAGTAAAGTTGTCACCTTGACCTAGAACGGCATTGCATTTTTACATCCACCCCATTAGCGTGACGCCCAACTAGTCATTTGATACATTCATTAAATGTTATATATATATATATATATATATATATATATATATTATATATATATATATATATATATATATATATATATATATATATATATATATATATTATATTTGAAATAAAATATACATTTGATATATATTTGATACCCAAATTGAATACATAAATATAACGGTACGACTAATACATTTTCCCGAACCATTTTTCCTTATAAAAAAAAATAACATCCCTTTCCCCATTACCTATGAATTTATATGCTAATATCCACCTTGTTTTGGTAATATGTACATTACAATGTGCGTATATTATATATATATATATATATATATATATATATATATATATATATATATATATATATATATATATATGTGTGTGTGTGTGTGTACTGATATTGTGAATTTATGTTAGTCTTCTTACTACGTAATATAAGCACGGTAAGGTTTCTCAGTAAAACTTTATGTCGATTTTCAAAGCCAGAATGCTTTTTAAATTCCCCTTCTATTATGAAAGAGCAAGAGCAAGCTCAACTACGTTAGCAAAGAGATATTTAAGCTTCTTATTTACATGCATTGTGAACTATCAGACTTTTCATGATTAGAAATGTGTGTGTATTATATATATATATATATATATATATATATATATATATATATATATATATATATATATATATATATATATATATATATATATATATATATATATATATATATATATACATATGTGTGTGTTTTGACAGAGGTAGTGTTAGGACACTCCGTTCCCCATTTTCCGTCCAATATTTGTGACATTGCGTATTGAGGTAGTATAACTAACCGCTGCACTTTGTCTTCATTCATTCACTCTCCCTTGAGTTAGAAACGAACCCGCAACCATGTCGTTGACAGTCAGACGTTGATTCACTGAGCTACAATGGCCTTAAATATAATATAGTAAAGCTTAAGCTTTGTTAGTCAGGAATGTCGCAGTGCCGGGGGCGGAAAGATATTAGGTGGAAGGTCAAGAGCGCGCCAAAATCAATGGACTAGGGATGAGGACAGAGCTTCATATTTTTCGCGTATTTAGTTATCCTGTTCTAATTAAATTCAATTTAAAAATATTCTTATAGCTTTATATATATATATATATATATATATATATATATATATATATATATATATATATATATATATATATATATATATATATATATATATATATATATATATGTATATATATATATATATGTATATATATATATATATATATATATATATATATATATATATATATATATATATATATATATATATATATATATATATATATTTATAAATATATGTTTCCGGTTTAATATGAAAAGGCGCAGCGTTGAGAACGCTGTAATTAAAAATTGTGTGGAAAGTGGAGATTTTAGTGTCTTTCGACTAAAATATCACACACAAAATATCACACATATTGGTACACTTTAAGTAAGCTTAAATAAATTGAAGCGTTGGGTTCCGTCACTTATTATACTTTTATTTTTAAATTGTTTCGTATGCTTAATGTTCAAAATACTAAAGTGCAACTTGTAACAAAACTGTCGTTTTAATCGTTCTTATCAATCGTATTTATTTATTTATGAGTATTTTTGATTATTTTTTCAATATAATTAACACAAATAACGTCCTTTTCCCTCTATTTTTACTAAAACTAAAAGTGGCATAATTATATTCACTTACTTTATAATACAAATATTTACAAAATTTGAATATTCTAGGTTCTGCAGTTTGGGTATGGGATTGGGTAAATTTTTGGGATGTTCATCAAATGTGTTGATATTTCGAAATTCGTGGCGCAGCGGCACAGCGTCTGACTAAAAACGCGAAGGTGGTGGGTTCAATTCCCACTCAGGGAGAATGAACTGTTTCCGTTTTGAAAGACAAGACGCGGACGAAAAAGTCTAGGTTCCAGGTTAGGTAGGTTTAAAAAAAAACATAAGTTAGATATAACTCCAATTACACCACAAGGGCTCTAAACCGAAGCGTTGATTTTTATTAAAGAAATGACAAAAACATACGTTGTATTGTAGAATTTAATTAATTACGTTTATATATGTCTGTATATGTATTTATATGTATATGTTAATATATGTATTTGTAATATGTACATTATTTTGTAAAAAAAAAACAACAGCTTACAACCAAAGAGAAGCTAATGCAATAGAGAAAAAAAAACACTCTTCTTTTTCCGATTTTCGCCAAGTTTAGAGACGGAGCGTGTTCTTTACATTATTTATTATGCCTTCTTACCATAGTGGTGAAATTGGAATAGCATAAATATAATTATGCCAAGAGTGATCCGTACCCACCTACATACTACCATCTACATTATCGTAATCACAACATAAATATTCTCTCTCTCTCTCTCTCTCTCTCTTTATAAATCTAATTGACTTTAACAAATTGCAAAGTAAAGTCAAAGTCAATGATTAATCATAGAGGATCTCGGACAAACGCTTGTAGATAACAAGCGCTCGGCCACAATGAGCTACACCTAATTAGCCTACTTTCAATATTATTTATGGTACGAAAAAAAAAATGAAAACGACAACTTTTACGATTATCATTTTTTATTTTTTGCCTTTGTCTTTAGCAAAGTGCTAAAATAACAACGTGTAAATCAATTTTCTAATTAAAAACATAATGAAATTAAATTATGTTAGCTTCACGCTGTATCCCGCACATGGTAGGGTAGGCAGAGGGAACCGTAGGTAGAAGGAACCTAGTGTTAAGACACTCCGTTCTCCACTTTCCGCTTTTCAACGCCTTGCGTGTTGAATGGTGGAACTTCAAAATCAAAACCACAAACCGTAGCATTTACAGGTCCTCTATACAAACAATATAATTTAAAATGACAATAATTATCGATAAGATAACCTTTGTCCCATTAAAAATACAGAAACCGAACGACCGCGACCCAGGCCTATGTAATTGAAAAGAAAAAAAGTTATAATATTATAGTATGTAGTCAGTTTTTATTCTAGGGCTCGTCATAGAATTGTAGCTTAGTGACCTAGTTCACATACATACGCAAAGTGTTTAATGGGACACGACTAAAGCCTTCATGTTGTTATATCTAAATGTGTTGCCAATAGCGAAAATTAATTTTCGGAGCTTATACTTAAATATACTATACCGCTCCCGCCGAAGACTGATGAACGTCTTCTCTTCGATTTTGTTAAATGATCACTTTATATATACATACATATATATATATATATATATATATATATATATATATATATATATATATATATATATATATATATATATATATATATATATATATATATATATATATATATATATATATATATATATATATATATATATATATATATATATATATATATATATATATATATATATATATATATATATATATGTTTGTGTGGGATATGTAATGATCCACTACTTTTTATTTTTAACAAACTTTAAAAGGAAGTTTTACTTTAGATATATTATATTCACAACTAGTAGAACAATTTGAAATTTTCACTGTTCTCCTTCAACAAATCGTGTTAGAATATTTGCTGGGCTTGGCGGAGTGAAATCTGAGAGTTCATATAAAATTTCATATAAATTCATATGTTTGTTTGCATGTATATATATATATATATATATCTTCTTCTTCTTGGCATTAGTCCCGGCTTTTGCCAGGGTCTGCCTTCCGACTGAGCCTACTCCACTTTGCACGGTCTTTAACATCCTCTGTGGATAATTTATTGGCTCTCATGTCTTGTGTCACGACATCCAGCCATCGCTTCCTTGGGCGTCCGGGTGGTCTAACTCCAGGGACAGACATGTCAAGGCACTTCCTTCCGACATAGTTCTCAGATCGGCGCATAACATGGCCATACCATCTCAGGCGACGCTCTTGGAGCTTATCCACTACGTCACGGACCCCAAGACTACCTCGAATGAATGTGTTGCGTATGCGGTCGGACCGCGTCACGCCACACATCCATCTCAGCATCTTCATCTCCGTGACGTGAAGCTCCTGAGTGTGCCGAGATAATGTTGGCCAACATTCGCTGCCGTATATAAGAACAGGTCGGATAATGCTCTTGTATATCAGTCCCTTGAGCTTGGGCGGTATTCTGCTATCGCAGACCACACCAGTGACCTCCCGCCATTTGGCCCAGGCAGCGTTTATACGGGCATGGATGTCGTGGTCGATGCCTCCAGACTCATGCATAACGGCTCCAAGGTACCTGAACTTCTCCGACTTAACGGCTGGCTCAGGCCCGATATGGATGGTGCTCGAGTCCGGGCTCCCACAAGCCATGTACTCGGTCTTCGACACATTCAGTTTGAGACCACCGTTTTCAAGCGCACCCTTCCAGGCGTTCACTTTACGCTCCAGCATCAGTCGGTTCTCATCGATGAGTACTATGTCATCGGCATACATCATCAGCCACGGAGGCTGGCATTGGATGTCAGCCGAGACAGTATCCAGCACTACATTGAATAAGAACGGACTAAGAGCTGAGCCCTGGTGAACCCCTACTGTAATCGGGAAGGGCTTGGTGTCGCCAACAGCGGTCCTAACCACGTCAGTTATCAGAGATATGTACACGAGTCGTTGTACATATCTCTGATAACTTCAATATAGGCTTCAGGGATCCCCTTGGATCGCAATGCCCACCAGATACACTGACGTGGCACACAGTCAAAGGCCTTCTGCAGGTCCAAAAAGGCCACATGCAGAGCTCTCCTTTTTTCCCTGTAAGCCTCCATCAAAGTTCTGAGGGCAAAAATGGCATCCATAGTGCCTGATCCTGGTTGAAACCCATACTGAGACTCAGAGACAGTACATTCTTGGCGGAGCCTGAGGCCGATCATGCGCTCGAAGAGCTTCATGGTGTGGCTCATAATCTTAATGCCCTATAACTACCGCAATCTTGAACACTGCCCCTTCCTTTGTAAATAGGGATAATAAAGCTCTGCCGCCACTGATGTGGCATCTTTCCAGTATTCAAGATACGGTTAAACAGGTCAGTAAGTATAAGCACACCAAGAGAGCCCAACGATTTCCACGCCTCGATTGGGATGTCGTCAGGTCCTACCGCTTTTCCGTTCTTCATGCGTCGAAGACAATTACGAGTTTCATCACGGGTTATTGGAGCAACAAGTCCGAGGTTAGGAGATAATTCAGGAGGAAGACTACAAGACTGCTGAGTGTTCAGCAGCTCCTTAAAGTAGCTTCTCCATCTCTCCTTCACAGAGGCATGACTACAAAGCAACGTGCCCCGAGAATCTCTGATGCAAAGACATTTTGTAATATCCTGCGTCGCTTTATCTCGAGCACGAGCCAGTTTGTATATGAGCGTCTGCCCCTCCACAGTTTCAAGTTTATCGTACAATGGCGACAAACTTTCTCTGCGGGCTCTGGCTACAGCTCTTTTGCTGGCCCGTTTCGCTGCAATGTACTCCAGTCTGTCTTCAGGAGAGTTGGAATGCTGCCACTCTTTAAACGCAGCCTTCTTTTCCTGAATCACCCCCTGCACCTGGTCATTCCACCACCATGTCTCCCTGTCGATGACACGCCCACCCTTAGTAACACCAAGAACTCGCTTGCCCGCCGCAATGATTGCTGAATGAGCTCGATCCCATGCAGTCTGAGCGGTCTCGGTGTTAGTCAGTAGATTCTGACTCTCCACCTCCGCCAAGAAGTCGGTCTGCATCGGCCCATTCAACAACCACCACTTAAGTCTAGGCTTGCGTTTCTCGGCTACTTTCTTTTTCGGGGTAACATTATAGTCCATGACAAGGAGGCGATGTTGGGCCGTCAGGCTTTCGCCGGGAATGACCTTACAGTTGGTCACCCTGCCTGTATGACACCGTCTAGTCAGCAAATAATCAATTTGAGTTGAGTGGGACCCGTTCTTATACGTTATAAGGTGCTGAGGTTTCTTCTGGAAGAAAGTGTTCACGATGGCCAGATCAGACACAATGCAGGTTCTTAGAATATTTTCTCCCTCTGCATTGCGAAGACCATATCCAAAACCCCCGTGAACACGTTCATACACCTCAGCGACCCTACCCACGTGACCGTTCAAGTCCCCCCCAACTAGGATTGCTTCGGTAGACGGTATAGCGAGTAGGACCTCTTCACACTGCTCCCAGAAAGTCTCCTTTTCAGCCGCGCTACAACCCGCCTGGGGAGCATAAGCACTGATTAAGTTTGTGATTACGCCCTCGATCAGTACCTTTACCCGCATCAAGCGGTCGCAGCGACGGTCAACTTCAAGAAGCCCATTCTGAAGCTCTTCAGAAAGCGCTACCGCTACACCGTTTTTGCCCGTAGGTGACCCAGTGTATATAAGGCGGTAACCCTGCCCGATGTTACGAGACTTATTGCCCTTCCAGCGAGTTTCCTGAATGAAAGCACACTGGACCCGACGTCTCATGAGTACATCTGCGAGTTCTCTGCATCGTCCGGTTAGAGAGCCAATATTCCATGTTGCAAAGCGGAGTTTCCGTCTGGGTACTGACGTCGTTAGCCGTGCCCGTACTTGACACGGTAGCCCTTGCCCACTTATCGCAGGTGTAGGGCGATGTGCCTGCGCGTCGTTTAACGGCGACGCCCTAGCCATACCCAGCTTTTTTCTAAATCGTTCCATACTAGTGGCTAAGTGGTTTTTAGTGGAGCGATTGCCATCTGACCTCCAAACCCATTACTGGGAGAAACCAAGAAAGGAAGGGAATAAAAGGCAGAGAGACTTGGAATATAGGGGAGGGACACCACTTACATGGATTGGATAGGGTTATGAAAGTGGTGGCTCGAGGCCCCGGGGTCGCGTACCCGTATGCCGGAAACCAAATATCGGACAGATAATATAATATATATATATATATATATATATATATATATATATATATATATATATATATATATATATATATATAATATATATATATATATATATATATATATATATATATATATATATATATATATATATATATATATATATATATATATATATATATTTATATATATATATATATATATATATATATATATATATATATATATATATATATATATATATATATGTATTTATTGAAAAGTCTGTTTGGTTTTTTCAATTTAACCTGTCATCGGAATATATCCTTTTTCATATTTTAGTATATATTTTACGGCAAGTGAGAATCGAACTATAGCGATGGCAAATAAATCGCTTCCTTTACATATTTCTACCCGCTTTTAAGGCGAATTCGAGTCATTGTAGATTGATTGATGGGACTTAACCCCTCGCTTTGTTACCCTGGCATACATAAGTAAATTATATATACATAATTTTAATTTAAATACATTTTTTCATACGGTTGGATCTCAAAACAATATAGTAAAATAAATAAATAGTTAAAAATTCATGAGCATAGATAATATATGGCTTAGTTGTCAGAACCTTTAAATTTCCTTTAGGTTTTCAAAAAAATATTATTGGAGGTAATATGGAGAATTTCCTTGAAACAGTTTAAAATATCCATCTACAAATATGCTTTACGTATTAGAGATTCTTTTAAAACTACATTCATCAATTCCAAAAGCGCTTTAAAATTATGCAATTTGCGTCACAAGCTCCTACGTAGCTTCCGTTTGCTCTAGACAAAGATAGTCACCTGAAACATTTTAATATTGATGAAATCGTTCAACTCGATATCTGATTAAACGCCCGTCGACTCGCATATAAAAGCTCTTCTCCCGGATACTTTTATTAGATGTAAAAGTTTTTATTTTTTTTTTCGATACAATAAACATACGTTCGCAATGGAATTTTTACATACAAGTGCACCTTTTAGTCTATAATATCAATAAATATTATTAATATGTGTCATATCGGTACTAGCTTACTTAGCCGTTCAATCAATAGCCAGAATGACCCACCACTCGCTCAGCCATTTCATCAAACGTCTAGCCAAATTCACTACTTGCATAACAATCGCTTAATGAAGAGTTTAAGCGTTTAATTAGATGGCTAGTTGAGGTTATTGGCTACGGCAGCTGTATGTGCATCGGTACATAGTGGGTCAGCGTGTGTGTGTGTGTGTGTGTGTGTGTGTGTGGTGTGTGTGTGTGTGTGTGTGTGTGTGTGTGTGTGTATGTGTGTGTTAGGAACCATCCTAACACACACACGCGGTAGTGTCACATGGCAATGACTCGAATTCGTTCGGAAAGTTTGGAATAATATTTAATTTTAATATTCAATTGACAATAAACAAACAACACAATAATTCTTATATATGTAATTTTATCACACATACTCACGTACAACATAGTGTCACAATACAACATAGTGTCAATGTGTGTTGTCTCGGCGTTATCAAATTTCCACTCCTCACCTACATTTCATATCTCTGAATATTTTAATTTGTACTAAACAATATCGTACGTCAGATTGAAGATAAATGATTACAGCTGATAAGATAGCTGCATTGCTTACAGTATTAAATTAAGATTTTAAAACGGATGTTTTTTTTTTATTTCTCTCATTTAATGTACTATGTGGAGAAACTTTAGTGATATTATACTTCATTCTCTATTATATTTTTGGTTTTTACATTATGTTATCACACACACTTCAGCCTATAGAATTCACTGCTGGACGTAGACCTCCGAGAGAATCCCTCTCTTTTGCCATCCAGCCACCACCAGCCGCCACCTTTAAGACATCGGTCTGTCAGGCCGGAGGGCGTCTATTAGTATCAACGTCTTATGACTCCGGTATATCTCAGTCTCAATTTTAATATTGAAATAAGGGATCGTTGTATAATGACATGTTCCAAGTTATTCATCATCATTATTTGAGGCTTATATATTTATTATTTAAAGTAAACGTACACTGCAGCACGAAGGAGCATATATATATATATGTTATGTGAATTCATATGCGTAATAAAATTAATTAAACAATTATTCTTATATAATAATAACTGGTGTGCACGACGGGTCATTAAGCACCGTCGTGTAGTTTAAATAATTGAAACGTTACGTATACTGTGTGTAAATTTTTACACACACACACACACACACATATATATATATATATATATATATATATATATATATATATATATATATATATATATATATATATTATATATATATATATATATACATCTAGTTATGCCATACATATGGGTACGGAGCCCACTTTCCAAGATATTAGAATAGTTTTGTCTGGAGATTAAACGAATTTACATACTCGTAGATTCATACATTATATTTTTAATATGAAGTTTTTCTCTCCACATTAAGCAACATTAGAAGAGATAACTTGCTTATTATAGAGACTGTGCAATTTTAGAAACACTGACAGAACTTCGTCTATAACTATAAAATATATATTAGTCAATGTTCCCCCAAACAGCGATCGAACCTACTACCTTCTCTATACCATCATTTCAAAGTTTCACCAAATTATACAGGTGATTTGTATTTAAAAATCCCCGTAACTCGCTCCACGATGGGCGCCATACTCAGACCGCAGCTTGAATTCTTTGCAAATGTCGAGGCTGTTCTATTTTAGTGCTAACCTAGATTTTTATGTTCTTCCTTTTATACTTGTACGTGTGTAATTATGATCACACCGGTTGTAGCAAATGGTATAAGATAATCAAGTATGGATTTCAGTATTAAATTGACGCATTACAGATATGTCTGTATATTGATAAGGGTACACAGCATATATATGCTGTGTACCTATATATATATATATATATATATATTATATATATATATATATATATATATATATATATATATATATATATATATATATATATATATATATATATATATATTTAGGGACTTTTTTATGATATATGGGTTCAGTAATAAAATGTCTTGAATGATCTGAACGTAGACAACTGAATGATTCATAATTAATTAAGTCCTATTTTTCTTTGGAATGGTGCCAAATGGCGTTATTAAACATGCTAAGTTGAAGTAAGTGATCTGCGCCTGCGCAATTTTGCTACATTGTAAAACAATATATGTAAACAATGGCAAGAGCGAAGTAAAAACTATTATTATCATATATGATACTTTATATTTCTATAATTGCCGGAGTATGAAGTGAGCGATTATCATTATGCATTTAGACACCATCGTGGCTCAGTTGGCACTTAATCAAATAAACGCAGTTCTACGATCGAATCCTTGTAAGAAAATATGTATTATTATAAAAATTGTTTCAAGATTTTGCCTGGGTATAACAGGGTAAACAGAGAGAACCTAGTGTTAAGACACTCCCTTTCCCCACTATCCGGCTAATTTTGAGATTTGATTGTAAGAGCGAAGAAATACTTCCCGAGTGGGAAAAGAACCCACAACGCTCCCGCTTACAAGCAGTCGCTTTACCGCTGCGCCACGACGGCCTTTGTAAATATATTATATTTAACATGTTACCCGTTCCAGTAAGACAAAAATATGTCTTCTATTTTATTTTCTCGTGAATTCATTATTCTAAAGCTCTCGTAAACGTAAACTGTTGATACAATTTACGGGGTTTTGGTTTGGTTGTATACGAGCCCCGTCAATCAATAAGTATCAAATTTGATCGCACTATCCATCCTTCCATTTATATGCATACACTGTGTTGGCACGGTATGCAGAGAGTACCTAGTGTCAATACAAAAAGCTCTCTGCTTTCTGCCAAAAAAAAAACAATAATTTTGTATGGATAAATTTATTTTTTTATCGCTATGGGAACGTGAAGCAAAATTTTTTATTATATATATATATATATATATATATATATATATATATATATATATATATATATATATATATATATATATATATATATATATATATATATATATATATATATATATATATATATAAATTGAATAAGTAATAAACATTCAGAGCCATGATAAATGAATGTTTTCTCCGCATTTATACTTGTAAATAGTATTTGAGTTGAGTTCATAAAAATGCAAGGTATTCCTGTGATATTGAAGTAAAGAACTTCCATTCGTTTTCTATATTACAAAATATAAATTAGAAATAGAATTGTTGAGAACGAAACGTACTTTTATTACTTTTAAAATGCAAGCACACCTTGAAGCTTTATATAAAAAAAGCTATATATAAAATGCAAGCTTTAGCTTTTTAATATAAAATCTGTTATGACTTAAAATTTCAAATACCAGTCCAGGAAATGACAAATGTTATATTTAACATCTAGATGGTAAAATACTCTACGGCAGGAAATAGAGGAGATCGGGCGGATTGTGCCCACTCCAGAATACTCTGGTGAATTTTTGACTAACGAAATATTGAGGTTGAAATATTAAAAAAATACTACTACTTTATCACAAAAAAATTGTTTAAGTTAAAGTAGAAATCATTTAAAAAAAAAACACGTTAACATAAAAGTGTTTGTAAGTTAAAAGTGTAAAGCCACACTATGTACGCAAAAGTATGTACGCAAAAGTATGTACGCAGTGAGATTTGAACCCGCACCTCATGGAAATCGTCCAAGCGTGTTAGGTACCGTCCAAGTACCGTCAAGCGTGACGAAGAACGCATGGCTTAGTGGTCAGAGCGCTTGGACGGCTTCCACGAGGCTCGGGTTCAAATCCCGATACGTTGAAATTTTTATATATTTTTTTTAAGTAGATTCTTTTTTCCAACTTTTCATCAACAGTATGACAACCGCTTCTAGAACCAGCCACATGCAGCCAGGTCCTATAATATTAATTAACGATTTTATGCTTGAGAGCATTTACATATTTGCTCTGTATTGACATGAACTCCTGAACTAATCCTAATGCAATTTGACATGCACTTATTGGTGTAGAACGATTCGGCGAGGCTGCCTTAGAGATTTGCCTTAACGAGGATCAATTACTGATTATATGTAAATAGCAAATGTATGTATATATATATATATATATATATATATATATATATATATATATATATATATATATATATATATATATATATATATATATATATATATATATATATATTGGCTGTACAGTGGTCCTAAATTTAAATTGATAGACGTATTTTGTAGATTAGTCACTACGTTCTCTTATTTTTGTTTTTAGAAAAAAAAATAGATTTAAATTTTTTTTTTCTTGACATTATTAATAACAACAAGTTTTATAATAGCAGCGTCTTCTATAATAACAATGGTTACGACCACCTGCTGTTTTTTTGCAACTTTACTATGCAATTTGCCTGGGTCGATGTTTACAAATTCATAACCATCGTCCTCGAAGTCATTTTTAATGGAAGAGATAATAACACAGGGCTTGTGGCTCGGCCCTGAGGCATCAGGTAAGGAATTTTAAACACATAATAATTATATTATTATTTAAACACATAATAATTTTAAACACATAATAATTAAAATATTAAACATTGATCTAAGCTTTTCACAAAGTTAGATTTTTTTTCGTTAAAAGTAAGTATTTATATTTACATTTTAAACTACATTTGCTTACGAGCTACCAAAATATTTTCACCGGCTACGATTGACAGTGGTATGAGTGAGCAAATGTCAAATTTTCCACTGGATCGCCTCCTGGCTGTATTTCCGCGAAAATATCTCATAAATGCACCCAATAACCGATATCACAATTTCAGGCACAACTTTGACCTTTATAATCGTAGAACGCTTCACGCTGTATATGGCATATAGCAGGGTAGACTGAGGCAAGACAGAGATTGGCGGAGCTTAACGCCGCGTTTTGTCTTGTCACCGGTGTGAGACAAATGATAATACTTCATTTTCCCCGTGGAGGAATCGAACCCAGAACCGTCGCTTTTACTGTGAGACCCTGCACTGTAGAATGTCATGTTAAAATATTATATCAATAGGTACTTATGACCTCTTGCTTATTAAAATAGTAATACTATTTTTTATACAGACAAGGTTGCGTTCCGCCACGGAGTATCGCGAATTCGGGGAGAAAGCGGAGAGCGGTGAGTCTTGACACTAGACTGTCTATCTAGCTTTAGCCTACATATGTTTAAGAATCTTCACTTAAATATCAAATAATTATATATTATTAACAACATATAACGAGATTTAAAACATTAAGAAAAATGGACTAAAAACTAGCCCTCTGCCCCATATCGATACAGCCGTGGCTTTTGCGGTGAGACAGCCCCGGATTCCAATTTTATTTTTCCCCGGTCAGATCAAATCATTCCTTCGGGAATTGCCTATATTACAAATGGAGCTTAGAGCTTTATATTCCTTTTACACATACCCGCAAAGCCTATTCTCTATGACCGCAAATTACTAGATCGCTATCGAAATAATCCATTGACCGTGTAAATGTGTATTTCTTGTGTTTTTTAATTACATTTTGACGTTTATCGATATGATACTGCAGTTACTAGTTTCGATTAACTCGATTTCTTATCTACACCGCCTACTGTATTGTGCGTTGGTTAGTGATAAGGCACTCCCTTAATATATATATATATATATATATATCTATATATATTATATATATATATATATATATATATATATATATATATATATATATCTATATATATATAATATATATATATATATATATGAACCGACTGATGCTGGAGCGTAAAGTGAATGCCTGGAAGGGTGCGCTTGAGAACGGTGGTCTTAAACTGAATGTGTCAAAGACCGAGTACATAGCTTGCGGGAACCCAGACTCGAGCACCATCCACATCGGGCCTGAGCAAGCCGTTAAGTCGGAGAAGTTCAGGTACCTTGGATCCATTATGCACGAGTCCGGAGGCATCGACTACGATGTCCACGCCCGGTTAGCGCTGCTTGGGCCAAATGGCGGGAGGTCACTGGTGTGGTCTGCGATCGCAGAATACCGCCCAAACTCAAGGGGCTGATATACAAGAGCATGATCCGACCAGTTCTTCTATACGGCAGCGAATGTTGACCAGCATTATCTCGGCACACACAGGAGCTTCACGTAACGGAGATGAAGATGCTGAGGTGGAAGTGTGGCGTTACTCGGGCTGACCGCATACGCAACACATTCATTCGAGGTAGTCTTGGGGTCCGTGACGTAGCGGATAAGCTCCAAGAGCGTCGTCTGAGATGGTATGGCCACGTTTTGCGCCGGCCTATGAACTACGTCGGAAGAAAATGCCTTGATATGTCTGTCCCTGGAGTAAGACCCCCCGGATGCCCAAGGAAGCGATGGCTGGACGTCGTGACGCACGACATGAGAGCAATGGACTAACCACTGAGGATGCTCAAGACCGTGCAAAGTGGAGTAGACTAAGTAGGAAAGCAATCCCTCAATATATATATATATATATATATATATATATATATATATATATATATATATATATATATATATATATATATATATATATATATGTATATATATGTATATATATATATAGTAGAAGATATTTAACCTGAAATAAGGTTCTACTTTCATTTAGATATGGTGCCCCCGAATACCGAAAGAGCCATACTACATCATGCGTTGGCCTTGCCTCTATTTTATATTAGCTTATCTACCAAGTTGCTAGTATCAACGAATCAATCACGAATATATCTTTACTTTACGATAACATATAATCATTCGATTAATACAACATTACTGAATGTTAAAAAAATTTCAAGGTTTTAGAACTATTAGCGTTTTCTTGCGCTTATATTATAGATATATTTTTAATGAGGTAGTTCACCTCGGTCGTGGGTTCGATTTAGGAGTGAATAGCATATTCCTTTATTGATCATTTTTTTTGCTTAAACCCTTTAATACAGAGAAATTGTTAAATCCTTAAAAATCGTTAAAAGGCATTACTGATTTACGTCCAAAAAGCCAATCCAATGGATTGGGTTATTTTCCAAATAAGCCAATCCAGTTTAACTGTACTTGCTATAGTAAATATTGTAGAACTAAACACAAATATATACATATATACATACATACATACATACATTTATATATATTTATAAGATATAGGAACAACATGACGTACAGTGACACGCGCTCGCAAACACGATGCGAGTGGAAACCAGGATATTATAGAATTTACATTTGAAACCTGTCGTTGTCTATCGAGATAAAGCATTCAATAATGTATGCTATGCCATAACGAAGGTAGTCCGGCTTTAAAGGAAATTAACTGTTCAGAGGATGGAAATTTAAAATGATCTGGATATATTTCAGTATTAGAGATTTGTTTATTGTAGATTTTAAATTCAATGTAGGTTTTACTAGTAAGTAGTATGAGTCTTTCTTTTTTAGCTTCACGCTGTATCCCGCATATACTGGCAGCAGGATAGGCAGAGGGAACGTAGTGTTGAGACACTCCGTTCATGTCATTTTTAGCAAATTCCCACAAACGTGTTATTTTTTAATCACGCTGTTGCTAACTGGAGAGTGGAGAGACGAGAAGTATATAGTAGTAGTAAAATATATAATATCGTACCTTCTCTGGCTAGTGAGCCCAAACGCAATATATCAAATTGTGAACGGAGAATGGAGTGTCTTAACACTAAGCTCTGTCTACCTTTAAGAGCAACATAGTTTAATGGTGGCAACCACGAGTATATCATCTTCTTGACAGATTGAATGATTGGACATATTGGTAATTATAAAATAGAGCCAATAGGTTATCGCAAGCCGATGTGATACGGTGAGTTTATCAATAACGGACTTTGTTTACTTTGTATATATAGTATTTAATTTTACTTACAAGATTTTATTGGAGATGGACCGTAGGTTCGAACTCGAATGGAACAAAGGTAATCTTAGTTTGTCGTTTCATTGGATTTCAAGAGAGAAGAGAATTTAAATACGTTTTGGGATAGTATAGGATAGGCGGCTTGGCAAAAATAGACCACCTAGCCTCCCCCCCCCCACCACCTTTCCCCTACGAATCTAACCATATCAGTAAAGTACCGACTCTGTGTATTTTAATACATAACCTAAATATTCTGCTTAATTTATTAGTCATCGTTTTTTCTCTTTTTTTTTTTTTAATTTCAACAATATGCCATAAGTCTGTACGCTAAGACCACGCTGTAAATAGTCTAAAGATAAAACAGTTTCATGCGTAGTTTGTAATGAAGTAATCTTATCATATAAAAACAATTTCTTTCCGCATTACATTTACCACAATATTTATGTATGTATGTATGTGGAAAAAACAAATATTTGAATTTGAATTTGAATTTGAAGGCATTTGAATTTGAAGGCATTTTATTAGCTTCATTCGTATACTACGATATGTCAATCATATCATGTTTTACTAAAAAATCTTGTATATCTATTTTTGTCGTGTTTGTCATTTAATAAGTTTGAAAAAAAAAACGTTTAAGTGTCAAAATTTGATAATTACACTATATTATATTCATACCAAGCACCAAATATCCTTGTCAGGAATAGTCAGATGGAACAGTGTTGAGACACTCCGTTCACTATTTCTAGTGAATAACACGTACTTGCCCATCACCTTGATTTGTCAACCGACACGCTGACTGATATAAGATGCGTTCTTTTTTAAACAATGTTTTTTTTTAATATATTAATATAATTGGGTGAGCATATGCCGCATTACTATCAGTAGTTAATATCACATCAATTAAAGATAACGCTATATATGCGGTTGTGAAGTGAGCCTATTACGCACCACTTGCTGTAATTCGTACATAGCTACATAGCTCGTAGGCTTCCGTGCTTCAAAATTAAAAATTGAAAGCCTTATAGGATGTTTTTGTTTTTCATCTATCTAGCCGTTCATTTGTCAAGATGATTTCTCTCCAAATTGCTCTGTGGTACTCTGGGCGTGGTACTCTGGGCGTGGTTCAGTGGATAGAAGGGGAAGGAAAGGGATATAGGGTGTTGTGGAGAAATACCTTGACCCTGGCCAGACCAAGTTCCACCCATGGCAGTAACGGCTCTGATGATGATGACTATTCAATATTTTAATAATTTTTTTTTCCTAGCTTCAGTGTACTTATTTCAATGTAAACAAATCATGACGCTTATTTGGGAGTCGAGTTTGCTCCTCGACCTCTGTATCAATTCTAATTTGAATATAATTAGCTATATTCGTTACTTACGCATTAGTTCATTTGATTTTGTACGTAATGGGTAAATATTAAATAATATCGATCGCTTTGAGTTCATATAAAATAATATATGAGGATTTATAAATTATTTTTATTATTTGTACATTGATATTAAATATACAGAAAACCGTGGTTCCACAGCGGCACTGCGTCTGGCTGTAATCGCGACGGTTCGATTACCATGGGGGAGAATGAAGTCTTCATTTTCCTCGCTCTGGTAACAAGACATAGCTCGGCGTTGAGTTCCGCCACCCAACACGTAAAGTCTCGAACGGTGAAAAACGGAGATCAGAGTGTCTTAACACTAGGTTTCCTTTGCCTATATGTGAGAAATAGCTCAAAGGTATTTTTTTTCTCCATAGATATTATCTTCTGTGTTATTATTTTTATAGCTTCACCCTCTAGCCAGAATATCGCAGTGTAGGTGTGTTCTTCTGTCTTCTGTCGTCAGTGTCATCTTCTATTATTTTTTGTTGAGAGAGCCCAGTGACAGGGCACTCCGTTCTCTACTTTATGCTATATTATAATTATATATTATATATCATAAGCATCGAACCCACAACCAGAGTCAGTTCCTCGCCCCGATCGATGGCTTCATGGCTATATTTTCTCATATTTATCGTTTTTTATGGGCCACATTTGTTTTTCTAGTAACTATAATTACATTTTTAACAATATGTGATTAGTTTGTGTTAAAGTTCTTGCTATAGTAAGGTCGGGTAGAGCTTGACCTTGATGACACTCATTTTGTTTGCGATTTTATAAATAATTAGAAATATGATAATATTATATACTTTATACAAAAATATCCAAATAACAAACTACGGTGTTCTGCCATTTACACACGCATATATCAGATTTTAGAATACATTTATCAAAAGGTTAACCGTATGATAAATTTAGTCCATAATTTACTATCTATATGTTATCTTCCAGTTATTGATCACGTTAACTATACTTTACGATTATTATATATTACCAAGGTTACATATTGAAAAAGTCTTACGTCATATTTATATTTGGCATATGTACAGCACAACACTTAGTGCACTTTAACTTTTAAATATATATTTTTTGTTGTCTTCTTGTTGTTGTTGTTGTTGGCAAAATGTTAAAGAATATAATTAGTTTGTAAAATCTTTTATATAAGCAGAAAGAACCTGAAGAGGAAAAAAGAAGAATAAACGTATTGTTGAGACACTCCACCCTCTGCTTTCTCTCTTAATTCGAGACATGTGAATGGCGGAACTCGACTCCACTCTTGTCTCCACTAAGATGACCTCGATTGCTAGAAGTTGCTAGGTTTTACTCTTTCTTTAGTCTCTCTTAACACTCTCTTTAGTGTTTTCACTCGAATAGCTCGAGATATATAAAATATAAGTACTACCAAAGTATAATACATTCACGTTACGACAGGAAGTATATAGTTTAGTTTATGAGGTCTGTTTATACTCATTTTGGTTTAATTTAGAGCCATTGTCACACATGACGTACAAATAAAATTACGCTAACGGCTGTATTATTAACGTTAGTAGGTAGGTAGTAGCTCGTAGTGGTATATATATATATATCTATATATATATATATATATAATATCTATATATATATATATATTATATATATATATACCACTACGAGCTATTAATATTTATTAGAGTACACAGTAAATACCAGCGAGGAGGGCCCAGTGAGAATGAAGAAGATGCTCAGGTGGTTTGGGCACGTCCAGAAAGTGAATGATGAAAACATGATAAAAAAATATATGAACTGAGTGGTAAGATAGGTAAGGGGAGACCTTGGTTGACCTTCGAAATTACAGTGTAGAAGATACTGGAGGAAGGTCACGTAAAAACCATGAGGACTCCCCGCAGAGCATGTATGAAGAGGTTAATGACAGTGGAAGAGGCGAAAGAGGTATGCAGGGACGGCTGCGTTTGGCGCTCCGTCCTATCTTACTACCTCGCTAGGGATATACCGTGCAGCAATATATGTATTTACGTAGTAGTGAAATTTTTTTCCTGGAACTACCACCTAATAGCGCTGAGTTTTATAGCAAAATCAAACTTCATATGCGTATATTTGTATGAAGATAAAAATACATTTTACCAATAAAATAAAACGTATTTCTGATATGATTTAAATATTCCACTGCACTTAATATAATAAAGAGGCTCTTCGGGCTTATATTATATATATATATATATATATATATATATATATATATATATTATATATATATATATATATATTATATATATATATATATATATATATATATATTATATATATATATATATATATATATATATATATTTTAATGAAAAGCATTCTATAACTACTGAGATAATTACTAATTTAAATTAATTAATGGCCGTTTTGGTTCAGTGAAGCAAATAATGATAATCGGATGTATACAATATTGGTGTAATTGACATTTGTGCTTGCCATATCCTCGTCAAAATCAATTTTAGAAGGTCGCTCTGTATTTTGCATATGGTAGAGTCGACCTAGTGTCAAGATACTCCGTTTTCCATGTTGATTGGTGGAAGTTGACGTCACTCAAAGACGACGTCTTCAATTTCCTGAAGCGGAGAAATAAAAATGTTACATTATTTTTATTTGTTTCACCCGATAATTGAAGGCGAGCTTTAGACTGTAGTTCGCAATTCTCAATTTCAATATAAAAATCTAGTACTCTCCTCTGCACTGCTATAGAAATGTACTAACTTAATTCCAGCTCTCCACGTCCAGTCCAGTTCGTATTCGACACTTAAAGTAGTAATTTTATATAGAAAGAAAAAAACCATTTAGCAATCCATGGTTTTATAGAGCAGTGGCCGGCCCCATTGTTGCATCGAGAAGCTGAGCACAGTGTCGTGAAATACGATCCAAGTGCAGGATTACAGTCAATAGAGTCTTTGAAAAGCGCATTAGCGCTCGCCTCCACTGTCCGAGCTCCTTTTTTTACCTTACCGAGTTTGAAATGATCCAACAAATACCATCTTTGAAGTGCATTCTAGAAATGAACTGATGACTCGTTATATATATATATCTATATAATATATATATAATATCTATTATATATATACTCTATAATATATATTATATATCTATAGTCTATATATTATTACTATATACTTTTAAATTCATTATTACTATAATCATTATATATTATTTATTTCTTGATTTATTGCCTCTACAAAGCTCTTTTACTTTTTTTTTTTTTTTCTTGACAGCTTAATATTTAAAATAACTTAGATTGTCGCAATTACTACCGGGAATGTGTGGAATGTGCAAAATTTTTAAACAGCCAGCCAGCCTCAATATGTGATCCTGTCTCGACTATATCGGAAATGCTTGTCTTACCAAAATTTTGTTTATGTTAGAGAGATACACCCGCTAAGCTATTTTATTGAATATTGTATCCACAACGTATTTTAATACAGTCAATCTTTATTTATGTAAATTGCACATTAGCTAACAGTGTTTCGAATTTGGATAGAAATCGGAAAACGGAGAGCTTTAACATTTCTCCGGCGGTCCACTGTGATTTATGTAGAATAAAGAGTGTAGCCGCTGGCGTAACTCAACCAATTTAACCCTGAACTTCTCGTACACTAAAAAAAATATCAAGGGCAGAACCTCGGAGACTTGTACCAAAAGTAAAATCGACCAATGCGCTTACTGCATATTGCGGTGGAAACGTGGCGGGAGTACTTTTACTAAATTAACCAATTATTTATTACTCGAGTCGCTTTTATTACGTCTGTACTTGCGCGTTATCGGTTTATTGTGCCCATATTTCAGTTTAACAGACCTGTTTAACATAATGGCTGCTCAAGACCATTTGAAAATATTATATATGTATAGTAGTTGAAATATAGTTGTGGGAAAAGATATTTAATTGTGATTTAATGTTAACAGAACAAATGCGATGCTTTCGGGTTACAGGTAATATATGTAAATCCAACGAAGAGCAGAGAGCGGAGTGTCTTTTTATACTTTTTACGTTCTTAAAGGAGAACAAAGAATAACATCTAAGCTACTTCCATTCCCAATATAGATATAATTAATGTATTTTGACCTTCTACGCTACTCCAAATATCGTTTGTACGTACGAGATAACAATATACTGTATTATTACGAAGTAATATGGAAGTGGCATCAACGGAGGCGAAAAATCATAAAAATAAATCTAGTAATATATAGTTATTTAGGATTTCGTAATTCAAAAAAAATGATACCCTTATACAATTACTTTGTTGTATATCTGTCTGTCTGTCAAGACCATTTTCACTTGCGTGATATTATTTTTTATAAATATACATAAGTAGTTTATCGTATAATTAAAAAAAAATCTCAAGGCATAGGCCAGTATTAGATATTACTTAAACAATAAAACAAAACACGTATTCTATGTTGTATGTGTGTATCTACATACAAAATTTGTTTTAACTTCAAGCTAATCCACCCTAAGTAAATTCTCCCCTCGGGGTGAGACTCTACGCCGCCACGATCCGGCGACAGCGAGTCTCGTACAAATAAATATATAGAATTTGAAATACGGAATTTAATAATAAGCATCCAAAGTTTAATTAAATATATAATTTTTTAAATTTTTCCTGTATATATATATCTTATATATTATATATATATATATATTATATATATATATATATATATATATATATATATATATATGTACAAAGAACAGAAAAATGGAAACTTGCTGAGACAGAAAATCCTTAGTAATACATATTTAAAATAATGATTTAAGCGATATATCGCTATCTATCACGACTGCGAAAGTACTATAAGGCCTGCATGCATATTATAACCTATCTATGTATCAGATTTTGTAAATATATGTACACATTAATAATATAAATATCGGATATAACTTTCAACTTTGCTAAAACAACGTAAATTTGTATAAAATAGTACAGTAGTAGTTTTGAAATTATTTAAAATATAGTAGAAACCGGAATCAGCGTCTGCCATTAAATTTTTCTATACAAATAATTATATATTTTAAGATGTCGAAACGGCAGATATGCTGCGCTCACGTTTTGAAAGTCAATATTTATGCCTTCCGACTTCTAGGCACCCTCAAAGGATTGATTGGTATAGTGAACCCCCATTTCACCAAGGTCGGGGTAAACAGTATGGGGACATGACATTCATATGAAGCTTGCTGAATAATGTAAGTATGCGACACACTCGCTCTTAGTCCACTACAAAATGACAAATTGTGTTTAAAGAAACACTAGCTCCTCCACTCTATTCATTATATTTTAATAATGGCTTCCACTTTTTTATTCCTTAACGATTGTGGTTAAATAAAAATAAAAATAAAATTATGACGCGTGACATGAGTGGTGTCACATACCACGATTGATATGATATGATGTAAAAGAAAGCACATAGAATTTCTTAAAAATATTTAATATTTATTGATAATTTTTCAATTTAAGTCGCGTGTTCCTAAAATAAGCGGGTTCAACGAAACAAACTCACCAGCCTCGCAGTATTAGCTCGAGTGAACACTTTACGTACTTACGTTGACTTTTTTGTACACACGTCTTACCTGTAAAAGAAAGATTTAAAAATTTTAATTTATTTCATATAATTCTAATATGAATATACAAAAATTAGTTATTATTTTAAATATAGTGTACACACATCTCCATATAGCAGAAAAGGCAGAGAGAACCTAGTGTTAAGACACTCCGATCTCTACTCACTCTTCATATTGTATCGACAATACGCCTTAGTAAACTATGTATATATATGTATATGTATGTATATATATATATATATATATATATTATATATATATATATATATATATATATATATATATATATATATATATATTATATATATATATATATATATAAATATATATGAAAGATAAATTATTTACACTGTAAAATACTCCTACAAGTAATAACCTGTTTAATCTTAGAACCTAGATCATTTTACACGGATCCTCAGCGCTACGTGACTGAAGTGGTACTCCCAAGGCTTTGTCTACGTCTACAACATGCATGTCTATAGAATTATTACACGATATATATATATATATATATCTCATATATATAATATATATATATATATATATATATAGAGATATTATATATCTATATATATATATATTATATATATAAAATCAAATTTAATTATTAATAAATATATTAAAAAACTTATCATTATCTCCAAGAATCGAACCCGGGACTTAATCAGACTGATCCAATGCACTGCTATGGATAAATAACAAACGGTCCGTCTATCTAATTTGTTTGCAATCATAGTTACTCAGCACTTGTATATAATGGAATAGATTGTTGAATTATTCAATAAGCTAAATTATATTAAGAGACGTTTAGTATAATGTCTCTCCTTACTTTAACTATCTATGTCCTTGTAGTTTTTTAGTTGTGTACGGAACTCTACGGGTTTGTAGGTTCGATGCCCAGATACGTTAAATATTCATCTTAGACTATATTTTGCTTTTTTTGTGACATATGAAATTTAAATTTGGAATTTGATATAGTCTCGAAGTTGGAGGAAAGCGGGGAACGGAGTGTCTTATCTCTACTTCCCCGTCAGCCTATCCTGCTATACGCGGGTAACGGCGTGATGCTTAGTGTTAATTAGCACACGCCAATTGCCGTCTCTAGCTGCTTATAGTCCGTATAGAAAGACAGAACAAAATAAATACAGATTTGTAAATTACTTACGTCATACTCAAAACTAATGATTAAGAATTAATAATTCTAAACGAAATGAGTTAAGAATGAGACATGTCATAATATTACTTAACATGCTCGTATGTCATCTGGCGTGTTACCAAATAGTCGTAGGTCATAATAGTTTTTACATCAGAATCTCCACAACAACGACCGAGATACAATCACCTGCCAAATTACCTGCCAATGACTCTTGGGAACGTTGATTTATAGCGTTTTAGTTAATTTATATGAAACTACTCTACGGCATACTTACAGCTGGATGGTCAAAGATGACTGATGCGTTGTTCTCTCATCATATTAAATAAAATTATAAACATTCCCCCCAGTACGGATCGAACCCGCTACCGTCGTGCACTAATATATGCACAATCATATTAAGCATACATTAATGTATATAATAATACCATTTGCTAAGAGATACGTACTAGAATTAAAATATACTATAAAGCAATTGAAATGTTCTATAAATTAATTATTCACAAGCTATGTAAACTAAGCTAAGCAAACAAACAAAATTCTTTGTCAAAATAATGTTATTAATGCAGTAAAATGCCTAAGTATATTTAAGCCAAAGTCGTCTCTAGAGACCGCAAAAGCGATACAGACGAGGCCATTTAAATCTACAGCAATTTGGATTCACGAATGTAACAAAAAGTTCTATTGGAGTAAATAGGTTTTAGGAGCCTTTTTTAAGCCATTGTGGTTCAGCTGCAGTTGTATTTGATTACTGGTTCAAATTTAATAAGTATAATATATAAATACAAGTTTCTCGGGCTTCAGCTAGTGTTAGACTCTCCGCTCAATATTGAGGCATTGTATTTTGAGTGGCGGAACTCTACGCGGCGCGTTGCCTTGTTACCGGAGCGAGGAATTGAAATAATATGTTTTTTCTAATTATCTTTAAATGTGACATGGTGATGTACCAGTGATTTTGTCTTTTATTGGGCTGGAAATGGGAAACAGTGTCTTGACACTATGTTCTCCCTCTCTACTTTGCAAAGAGAGAATATGCCTAAAAAATATTTCATCCAAATAACAATATCACGCAAAATACAATATAAAACGTCAATCTACATGAAGCGCGCAACTCTAGCGCTGAAATAATATTACTGGACACTACAAATGAAATGGTATTTCGAAAGCTCATAATTTTTAAATGTACATGTAAATTCAATAACTAAATAGCCTTTTGTTGTTTACAAAATACTTTCATATATATATATATATATATATATATATATATATATATATATATATATATATATATATATATATATATATATATATATATATATATATATATATATATATATATATATATATATATATATACACACATATATATTTTATTACATAGATAGTAGTAGTGTAGTATTTGCATTTGAATTAGTACTCATCAAGTGAAGTCATTTGTTAGACAACTGTGCCACAGCGCTTATATTTCAGAGGGAAAAACAATTTTCCATTGCGTGTCAGATCCAATAAGACTAATTGTGGCAATATACTAACTTCAACTAGCACAAGTATTTTTTGTAATCAGTCAATTTTGTATTGTTTACTTTATGTAGGGGTACATATATACATATTATATATGTAAAGCTAGATAGATACCGGTCGTCTAACTATATATATATATATATATATATATATATATATATATATATAATATATATATATATATATATATATATATATATATATATATATATATATATATATATATATATATAGATATATATATATATATATATATATATATATATATATATGCCATCCTGATCTTAATCCACTAGATTATGATTTATGAT
This sequence comes from Dione juno, assembly GCA_037127375.1. Classification (NCBI taxonomy): domain Eukaryota; kingdom Metazoa; phylum Arthropoda; class Insecta; order Lepidoptera; family Nymphalidae; genus Dione; species Dione juno. The sequence continues at coordinate 1,057,762 of JAXRJS010000002.1, forward strand.
CAGTTTGAGAGAGGCTTGCTCTTAACGCTCTATGATAATTTATAAGGATTCCCCAAAATAATCCATACGATTGGCACTGAAGGATCTTCCCATAGAGAGCGTTCTGCCATTGATAGCCTGATGGCCGCAACGTTTTAAGGAGGCATGGCAGCAAATGCCGATCATTTCGAGTAAACTTTATATATATATTAAATGTTTTATATTTATATATTGAACTAACATACTATAATTGTAATATAATAAATGTTACGTAAAATAAAAAAATATTATTTTCCTTTGTCACAATATTAATAGCAATAAACACAAATACTTTTATATACAAGCTTCCCGTAGTTCCTACAAAAGTACTCTTATATAATATACAAGCTTCTCGCGGCTCCTACGCTTCCGGTGACCATCTCTTGGCAATTAATTACCTGTTTTAACTCAGACATGAATCCCGGATATATCACACCTAATACATTTGTATTGTCTATAATATAAATAATAATTATAAAATTGTATCCGGTAGATGGCTCGCTAGAGTCACGCCTTGAAATACCAATAGCAAAAATATTTTTTTAAAAAGTAGAGAAATTCATCAAAAAAAATAAATATCTATAAGGTGCCTTATTTATTAGACGTCAAGGTTCAATTGAGCCTGATCATTCTTAAAGAAAAATATAATAATTATGAATTATGAATTAATTACAAAACATATGACATAAAAACGATCTTTTATAATTATTCTTTACGACGGAGAGAATATAGTGTCCCTCCGTTCTCCATTTACAAAACACTTTACGTTAGTTGGCGGAATTCAATGTATTGTTCTACAGTGATGAGAATGAAAAAAAAACATCTCACAGTCATATGTCAGAATTGAGATTTAATTTATGAACTTATTAGATTCTCTCCGTATATACCGCTAGATGCGGTATAAGGCGTGAAGCTATAATTAAAAAAAAATCACCAACTTGTTTAGTAATAAACATGGAAATTACAAAATATCTTAGAAAAATGTGCAATCCATTATTTGTAACTCAACTAGCGTGCACTTTACACATTTATACCTGTACCTTATCTTAAAAAATTGATACTATATTAATCTTCTATTTTATATAAAATGAAATACTTTGTAAGTCTAAGACCTGGTACAAAGATAATGAATTCTGTTTAAAGAAAGATATTTTTAACTCGACTCCTCGTAGCTTATAGTTATAGCAAAGTAGAAATTACTCGATTAATAAGTTGTAGGTACCATCCACCATTTTGTATTTTTCGCCATGTTGGATTTAGAGTTCACGTCACGTATATATATATATATATATATATATATATATATATATATATATATATATATATTATATATTATATATATAGTCTGATTATTTTTTTTTCTATAAATCAGCTATTCCAGCAGAGTTCAAATATTTATTAAAATATTTACATATCAATTTCAACAATTAGGATAAACGGTATGAAAAAATGTTAATAGTCTAAGATTTTTTTTTATTATCGTCAAGCGTCCATTAAAACATAAAATTATTATATAAAATCTTGTATATACGACCGGGCTTCAGTTTAGGCCCGCTAGTAACAAGGCTTCCGTCGCTAAGGCGCCGCAATAATTAAATAACACAAGCACCTTTCAACTTGCTAAGCTTGTATGTTCTTAATTTCCAATGCTAACCTTTCTGTTGCGTTTTTTTTTAATTTAAAACAATTTACTGTAGACTGTTTTTTGACTTTCAATTATTTTGTTTTATTATCGTCAATGTAAATTATATATATACTGTAATTACTATTGATAATAACAAAAACTCTTATAGTACTATATTAATTGATACTTGGAACTACGGCTACGTAATAAGCGACTTATATATATAAATATATATATATATATATATATATATATATATATATATATATATATATATATATATATATATATATATATATATATATATATATATATATATATATATATATATATATATATATATATATATATATATATATATAATAGTTTCTCTATACGTTAAACTTGTTTTGATAAGACCTTGTATGTATTTTTTGCGGTATACTAATATGGGCTTGTAACTGGCGTAATTAATGGCCTTGAATGCCAAAGCAGAGGTCCTCAGTTCGATTCTTAACGTCACATTTTTGTTCACTTGAGAATTACGAAAGCGTAAATATATATATATATATATATATATATATATATATATATATATTATATATATATATATATATA